>JASKGO010002820.1:0-10195 GCA_030556065.1 Holobus sp. GC000080
AAGATATTAAACATTTTCAGAAATTTTAATTGAAATTAAATTGCAATTTATCTCTCAATTAGTAATTGTTTAAAAATTGTTAATTAATTAATGAAATAATTAACATCTCTTTAATTATTGAATCGAATTAGTAATGTTTTATAATAAAATGTTGCATTTTATAAATTTTGTTGGATAAAAATGTAAATGTAGAGAGTTTAGTTAGTTTTAAAAATAAAATAAAATCTACTTATTAGTTATTTCATTATTAAATATAATTGAAATTACTAAAACTAGAAGATAAATAAGGAAAGCGAACAAGTAAGAAATGAGAGAAAAAAAAAACAGTGCATTAAAAATGTTATTTTTGTGCATCGGAGGCGATTTTTGTTGCGTCTGCGGAAAAAGGATATTTATAGGTAATCGACCTAATAAAATGAAATGTATGTAATGTAAAATAAAGAACATTTTTATACACTTTCTTTTTTTTGAAAATAAAGACTTTTCTATAGAATTTTTCATTATAATGTTCCCTATTTCCACAATCATTATCAATCGATAATTAAATTCATTAAAGAGAAGTAATTGTGCCGTCTAATGATTAATTGAAATAAATAAAAAATTGTGCAATCAGCTAAGAATCAGAAAATGATTGTTTTTATCAATTAAAGTAATTGAAAATAAAATTATAATCGCTGTTTTTGTTAAATTAATAAATATATCTTATTATTCTATTACTACATTAAAAAAATAAAAATTAGATAATTAGAGAAATAAAAGTTAACTGTAATTAAGAAATAAAATAAAAAATTTGAAAACTAAAGTAAAGAAAAAACAAACAGAGAACTGTAACAAAAAAAAGCAGAAAATTTTATTTAATTTAAAAAATATTAGAAAACTGTAATAAATAAAATAACAGAAAGCTGTAATGTAACAAAAATGGAAAAATAATTTTAAATTGAAAAAAAAAAAAAAATAGAAAACTATAATTATAAACTAAAAACTGTAAAAATGGAAAAACTAATTGAATACCCAAAATTAAAAAATAAAATGAAACAGAAAACTTCGATTAAAAAGAAATTGAAATCTGTGAATTTTCATAAATATACAGAGATCTATAAATAGAGAACTAAAAAAAGAACAGAAACAGGAAGCTGTATGAAAACTAAAATAGAAACTGTAATTTTAAAAAATATAAAGCTCTATCTAAATAAAAGTTAATAATAGAAAACTGTATTATTAAATAAACTCAACAGAAAACTGTAATTAAAAAATTAAATAATAATAGAAAACATTGAAAAAAAAAACCAACAAATCATAATGGAAGAAACAAATAGCAGAAAACTATAATTAAAAAAAAATTATTGAAAACTTTATTCAAAAAAGTAATAACCAATAGCTGTAAAAATGGAAAAACAAATAGAAAAATTAATAAAAAGAAGACAGAAAACTATAATTTAAAAAGAAATAGGAAACTGCAAATAATAAGAAAACCACAGAAAGCTCTAATGGAGAAAAAAATGAAAAAAAAAATTGAAAACTGAAAAAAATTATGAAAAAATAAAATAGAAAACGGTAGTTTCAAAAAAAAATTATAGAAAACTGTAAATAGGAAAAAAAATTAGAAACCGGCATTAAAAACAAAAATTAAACAGAAAACTGTAATATCGAGAAATCGAACAGACCAGTGAACTATATTTATTAAGAAAAACAAAAAAGAATGGAAAACCATCAATTGATAGTTACAAAGTTCAAACAACAACAAAAATTATAATAAAAAAAAATTGCAGAAAAGCAAACTGGAATTAATAAAAAAAAGCTGTAATCGAAAAAAAAAAATAACAGAAAACTGTAATTAGGTTTTCATCAAAAGGAAAAAACAGAAAACTTTAAATAGCAACAAACGAAACATAAACTTCCTGGAAACTCTAATAGGGGGCGCTCCCAGTATCACACTCAAACAAATAATTTCGGAATTTTTTCGAATCATTTTTCGTATTTTACGTAACAACAGTAATGTAATAACCACATACGAGTATACGATTACACAAACACAAAGCACACAAAAACATTGAATATTATCTCTCTAGCTAGTTCTTAAAATGCGATTATTTACGGTTTGGTAAATACTTTACTTTACTAGTTTTATACGTGCTGTTTCTACCTTCAACTTCTACCATTCTCTACCTTTATTCCCTACCTTCTTTTGGTTTTTGACTGAATCGTCAGAATTGTTAAATCAAACACAACATGTGATAGAGCAAAATATCCATGAAGCAATCAGTAAACCAGCAATAAACCAGTTTTTTTAAGTTTTATTTAACAATTTCAATTTTTGTTTTGTTGGACAATTTTTTTTTTTCGTTGCTGGCATTATATTATAGAAGTCGCGTGCTATGTGCCATGTAATAGAAGTATTATGCGAAAATAATTGCGACAATTTTGCTGGTAGTTTTATTATTACGTCAGAAAAATTATAAAAATTGAAAACACCTGAAATTGCAATAAACTAAAACAACAACAACAACAACAACATTAAAGTTCAGTGTCAAATAGTAATTTAAAGATGGATTATCAAAGCAGCTAATAATTTAAAAAAAGTAAAAACGATTGAAAACTGGAAACCAAAGGCAAACGGAATAATAAAAACAAAAACAAAATATCAAAGAAAAAAAGCAGAAGAGGAGAATATAAAAGGTAAGTAATATTTTTATTTTTCACCTTTTGTTTTAAATTTAAACAAATGAAAAACCGAGAAAAAATATTAATTAGGAAATAAAAATAAAATAAAAAAATAAAAAATAAAAACCGTCAGAAGAGATGAAAATAAAACAAATAGTAAAAGAAAAAAGAGTCGAAATTAATTCGAAGAATTTTTTGATTTTTAGATTAAATTTTATTTCATTTCAGAGAACGAAAAGATAAACAATAGAGCACTTAATTAGACGACAACTGCGTAATAATTAATCAATTTTGCACTTATCAAATTTCCAAATCCACAACAATTCCAATGATAAACCTGAGTATGAGTATCCACCGCTGAGTAATAAGTGGTAATCGGTTTTAATCCATAAACCGTAATCAATCGATCAATCATCATTAAGTTGATCGGTGAATGTGACCTGAAAGGACATTGTTTTTGAGTTTTTCTTTCTTTTTAAAACAATTGTTTCAAGATGAAAATGCAATTGGTAAGTACTTTTTCTGTTTTCCTTAAAAACAACTTTTTTATTACTAAATTATTACTTAAAAATTAACATTTTTGGTTATTAATCTAAAAGATTATATTTAAAAATTAAAAATAATAATTTCATTGTTGAAAATAAAAACTTGCTGCTCTTATTTAATAATTTATAATAAAAAATGTTAACTTTTAATTAATTTAATTATTTTTAATAATGTAATTAATTTAGCGGTAATTTTTTAACTTTAATTATTAAATTAGTAAATAATAAATAAGGTAATAAAAAAAGAAATATTTAAATTAAAGTATTAAAATGGAAAATATTTATTACAGGATAATGTGAAAAGCGTTTTGGAAAACTTCCTTGGAATTTTCAGCCCACTGGCTGTTTGGACTGTGATAACCGCTTACTTTTTATGGGCGACCGAAACATTTTTCAAGGAAAGAGGTAATTTATTTTTATTTAATTTTTTAATTTTAGTATTGGAAAATTTTATATGACTTGGTAACTAAAATCATGTTTACCAATAGCAAATTAGTAATATTTCAGTGACTTTATAGTGCTTTTACTGAAAATTGATTGGCTACCATTAAAAAAGTTACTAAATTCTCATTCTCAGCCATGAAAATAATAGAAACGTCAAAATTTATATGAAATCAAGTAATTATCTATTTAAAATAATTTTTAGCTTATTTTAAATATGTTAAATTACACTAAAAAAGCCAAATATTAGATTTAAAGTATGAAAATTGCAAAAAGGTATGGAAAATTAACTAAAATTTTAATTTAAATAAGTTAAAATAAGTAAAACAATTGAAAATAGAATCAATTTTGAGGTTATGTATACAAAATAAGGCTAAATTATTTTATTTTTTTTTGATTATTAAAATGAAAATGAAGTAAAATAGTTATTAATATCAAAAATAAAAGCAAAACTTACATTTTTTAAACTAAAATTGTATTTATTTTCGATAGAGACATTAAGAGATGAAAGTTGGTGCAGCGGATACGGATTTCTCATCCTTCTTTATACATTTATTACCATTGGATACATAAACGCTTATCTTTATAAGCCACACGTGCATAAAATACTTTTACAGTATCTGATAGAACCGGCGGGAAATTTTGGAAAACGCTCTTTACAGACCAGGTGTTATTAATTTTTGCCTTTACTTTATTTTTTGCTTAGAAATTTTAGATTTTAGTTTTCAGTTTTATAAGTAGGCAACCCAAAATGTTCGAATTTTCTTTTTAGAAGTACATCATAAAGGAACTTATTAAAATATGAATGGAAATAATATCAGAAATAACAATCAATTTTAATCAAAGTAGAAATTTAATTGAAAAAATAAATCAATTTTAATATTTTATTGCATTTAAGTAGTTTTTTCTGTTATTATATTAAAAAAAATTGAAAAATTTGTTCAAAATTGAATTCTAGCAGTCATAACCTTTAAAATGAGGTATTAGTCGACTAGAGTAAAATAACATTCAAAAAAATGTCTTAAAAAAGCAATATTTGCGCCATCTATGGCATATTTTCCCTAAAGTTAACCTAAAAATTCGTAAAACACTGAAAACCCCTAGACCCAAACTTGAAAATTTTGAAAATGCTTTTATGGTTGCCTATTTAAAATTAAAAATCAATAAAATAAAACCTCCAATATATATTTCAAGGTTTCACTAACCTCAAATATTAAATTACTTTATTTTTAGGTTATCGAAATTTATACTCATAGCAGCAATTTTCGCATTCTTTGCCGCTTATTTAATTTACGACACGTGGGACGAACCGGAACGGCTCATTTCCGCTGGCGGCTACATATTTTTCATACTTTTAGGTTATGTCTTCAGCCGAGATCGCAAAAATGTAACCTCTAAAATCAATGAGACAAAAAAAAATCAATTCAATTCAATATTTTCTATTTATTAGATAAAATGGCGCACCATTGTTGCCGGCATAACCTTGCAATTCCTCTTCGGACTCTTTACGTTGCGATGGGAGACCGGACGTAATATTTTCGGTTGTGCCGGTGACAAGATGACAACGTTTTTAGGTTACGCACAGAATGGCAGCGCTTTCGTCTACGGCGACTTTATCGTTTTCGAGAAATCGGTGTTTGCCTTCAAGGCCTTGGCCACGATCTACTTTCTGGGCTTCATCATCAACATCCTGTACCATTGGGGCGTGATGCAGAAGGTCATTTTGAATTTGGGTCTGTTGCTGAGAGCGATCATGGGGACATCTATTTGTGAAAGTGTGAATAGTGCTGCCAACATTTTCCTGGGACAGGTAAGCAGATTTCTTTTTTTGAAATTTCTATTTTTTGCAACCAGAGGGCGCAATTTATGACATTGAATTACTTTTCAAGGTCACACTGACTTGTCAAGGTCATGTCAAATTTAATAACCTTAAATGACGTTTTTATTGACACTTTAGTTGATTTTTCAGGTAAAAAGTAGCTAAAAAGTTATTTTTGTTGTACAGAGCGAAGCGCCGCTTTTACTGAAACCCTATTTAAAAGATTTAACAGCTTCCGAGTTGCATGCAGTAATGACAGGAGGATTTGCTTCGGTTTCCGGTAAATATTACAGATTCCTTTAATTTTATTTTAAACAAAGCGTCAAAAGTGCGAAATTGCAAATAATGACAAAATATCGAAAGCAAAAAAAAAAAAACTGAAAAAGGAATCTATTTAAAGGAACAGTTTTGGCTGCCTACATAGAATACGGAGCCGAGGCTTCTCATTTGATAACCGCCAGCGTGATGGCAGCACCGGCCGGCTTGGTCTACAGCAAGCTCATGTTTCCGGAAACGGAAGAGCCGTGCGACGAGTCAAATATCGCAATGGCGGAATCGTAGGTTGAAAAATCAATTATTATTTAAATGAAAATAATAACAAAAACATTTATAATAATTAATGAAAAACAAAAAAAAAACAATAAATTGACAGGGAGTACTCATCAGTTTTGGACGCTGCCAGCCAGGGGGCGTGTCAAGCCACGCAAATAGTTCTGGGCATCATTGCCAATTTGGTTGCATTTGTCGGCACCGTTTTCTTCATCAACGGCGTCCTGAGTTGGTTGGGCGTTTTAGTAGGTATACAACCAACATGTCACAATTTCTCACATAACTGTCTGATTTGTCATTTTCTCTTTTTACTTTTTTTTCAAAAAGAAAAAGAAAAAGAAAACCAAGTCAGTGAATTTATTTTACAAATATCATATATTGTAAGAAAACGGTAGTCACCAATTAAAAAAGGAATTAGGAAAGCAGATCCCAAAAGAGGGCGCTGAGTTATTTTTTATATTTAAATCTATTCAATAGATGGCGCCACTAAAAATTATAATCTATAATAATAACTGTTCGATAGATGACGCGTTCAGTGTTAACAATTTCTTTAGCTGATTTTTTTTCAATTCTTTTTTTAGGTTTTCCGGAAGACTCGTGGAGTCTGGAGGCGCTGATGGGTTACGTTTTCATGCCGGTGAGTTTCCTGATGGGAGTCCCGTGGGATGAATGCGAAAAAGTCGGCCAGCTGATTGGACTGAAGACGATGGTCAACGAATTTGCCGCCTTTAGTAAATTTGGCGAATACCAATTATCGGTAATGAAACAAAAAAATTAAAAATTTTACAGGGTGTTTTTTTCTACTTTTATGACATTTTTTTATTAGGTTATTAAAAAAAAACAACCTGTATACAAAACTGCCCTGTTTATTTTTTAATTGTCCGGTTTTGGAAGAAATTTTTATCATTGATAATTTTTTCTCATTTGCTTTCTTGATTATTATGAATGCCCTACGAATCTAAAATTTTACTGCAATGGTTTACTTCCGGATATACCGGAAGTTGACATCAACTTTGGTATTTTTAATGGAATATTTGCAATTTTCATTTCATTTTTTGATTCTTAATGGTAAAAATCAAATTCTGTGGAAAAAGTTAATTTTGTACTATTCAAGTTATTGTCGACTTCCGGTTATTTTTGAAAAAATCGTGTTTAAAAAAAATCTTTTTTTATTTTTAAAACTAATTAAACTTAATTGGATAGTTTTCAATAGGATTTGAAAAAAATAAAATTAAGTTATTTATAATTAAATATTATTTTTTTCGTAATTTTTCTCGAACACCCTGTGTATTTTAGGTTTTAAATTTTTATCTTATTATAAGTGCACACATTTCAGTTAACATAATTAAGAAGAATTTTTTTATTAACGTTGCAAATGTAAAAGATATTAATTTTATTTTAACATTCCGATTTTTACGAAAGTTAAACCGGAAGTCGGCAATATTTTGCAATTCTTTCGCCATCGAGCATTAAAATTCTTAATTTAAAAAAAAGAACAATATTCTATGTGAAACGGTACACCCTGTACAATAAACTTTTTTCAAAAAGAAAAAACAAAAACCAAAAAAAAAAGTAAAATAAATAAAAATAAAATATAATAAAAAATGTAAAATGTTTACAGGGAAGAACAAAAATAATAACGACGTTCGCTTTGTGCGGATTTGCGAATCCCGGCTCGATGGGCATCATGATTTCCGCCTTGAGTGCCCTGGTGCCCCACAGGAGTGGCCTTGTTACGCAACACGTTGTGAGGGCTTTCGTTTCCGGTACCGTTGTTTGTTTTACCACTGCTTGCATAGCTGGTATGCTTAGCGTTTAGATTTTGTTTTCTTTTTGTTGTTGTTTTTTTAAATTTTTTTGTTGAATTTTTTTTAATGCAAATTTTAAACTTTATTTATTGTTTTTTTTTTGAGAATGGATAATTAAATTATTTTTGCAGTTGCGTTATTTACTAATTTTCCATAATTTTCTATTTTATTTTTAATTTTAGTTTTTTTTTAACTTTTAATTTTTTTTTTAACTGTTATTATTGATTTATTTTTATTTAATTTAATTATTTAATTTTTGCAATTTACAGTAAAAACAGTAAAAAAATGTCTGTTAAATAAAAATAATTAACAAAACTTTGAAAAGTAATAATTCTTGTTTTTATTGATGTTTTTTGTTTATTTATAACTTTTCTGGAAATGCTGAAAATTCTATCAAAATCAATGATTTTCAATGGAATTTATTTTTTTATTTCAAAATTTGGATTTTTTTCATAAAAAGTAATAATTTTCATTCCAAAAGTTTCTTTCTATCTTGCTTATTTTGCGAGATCAACTTCACTTCCGGTTTCCGAGTGTCTTGAGTGTCTTGGAGAAAACCGTCATATCTCATTTCCTATTATTGATAATTTCATAATTCTTTTTGTTATTTGTTCTTAAGATTTGTGCCCATCAGGTCCATTAATTATTTTCCAACAAAAGTTTTACAGGGAGACTAAAAAACTACTTTTAATTTGTATTTAATTTAGTTTTTATTATTTTCATAAACTGATCTATATAAAAAATGTTTTTTTGAGCTTTTTAAGAAATAATTTACAAATTTTTTTTTGTTATTATCAAGTCTAATTATTTTCTTATGTATGCGTTACCAAATATGGTAAAAATAAGTTCAAAAATTAAAAAGTGGCAATAAAATTAGTGTCAAATTTTGCTTTTGTATTTTTTTTTTTAATAATAAAAATAAGTCATTAAAATTTTGTAAAATTATTTAGATTGAATTATTTTAAAATATATATTTGTAACAATAATTAGTAATTACTTTATTCCTTGGTAATATAGTTTTCTTGATTTTCTTAAAATTATGAAAAAAATGGATTTTTTCATTTTTTTTTTTTCAGGGAAAATTAGGAAACCAGGATACATATTCCAAATTTGCGAACAATTGTTTATTTTTATATTTTTTGCAAAACTTTGCTTAATTTACTGAATTTCTAACGCCATTATTAACAATAAATTACAATAAAGAAATCCAAGCAATGCAAAGCAACTAAAAATATGGAACACCTTGTTTTGTGAAAAATAAATAAAATAAAGAAACCAACAAATTTAATTAAAAAATTGTTACAATATTATTTAATGAAGGTTCTATGTAGATAGAGTACAGTTAATGAATAATATTCAAACAATGATAAAGATAATAGAATAACTGAAAATACCAAACCAAAATTCATCAACAAAAAGGAATAAAAAAAAACGTAGATTTAAACATAGGGCGTCCTCTACTTTATAAAAGCAAAAGGTGTTACCGTAGTAGAATAATGGAAAAGAAAACTGCAAAACAAGTTCAAAACTAAAAGCGCGCGCTTTTAAAAGTTTAAAAACGGAAATCAAATACTAAACTTTTTAAACTTTAAAGCCGATTAAAATCTTAAATCTTAAAATTACTTCTTAAAATAAAATAAAATAAAAAATACCAATTAAAAAAGAAACAAAATGAAAAGAAAACTTTAGAAAAAGAAAGAAAAAAAGTGGAAAATGAAAAAAAATAAAAAAAAATAAAGAAAACAAAAATGAAAGAAAAAAAAAAAAAGAAAAAAAGAAAGAGAAAAAGAAAAAGAAAACAAAAAAATATAAAATTGAACAAAAGTACCAAAACAAAAGCATTTTTACAATTTATACAAACCAAAAACATAAAAAATAAAACAAAAAGAAAAAAAGAAGCACAAAAAAAGCAAAACAAAAACGAACAAGAAATAATAAATAACAAAAAAAAAGTGGCAATTATTGCAAATTCGAAGGATACAAAATACAAATTAAAGCCAGCCAGTATTACATATAGTATCTACGTACTCATTCGTGTATATTACACATGCATCTCACAATGAATCGAACATAGCAATATCGCCATTGATTTTAGGGTTGCCTAAATTTGGGGTGATTATGTGGTTTCCCTGTGTATTTTTCCCCACAGTTCGATTCGAAATGGGACAAAACGTTCAGCAATGTTCAGCGAAATGCAACGCACAGATGCAACCCAACGAGCAAACGTCATTAAATCACTATCATGTCAAAGTTTTTAAACTTTGTGATTTGAATTGGCCTTTCGGTAAATGTAATTGAAAATAAATCCCTAACTTCTCTCATTGAGTTTCCCGCAAAATACCGCATAGGTAATTCAAGTTTTTCTTCTTTGT
>JASKGO010002823.1:0-36201 GCA_030556065.1 Holobus sp. GC000080
CATACAGTGAGTACAAACTAGGCGTGTGCAATGCTTGATGCGGTCATTTTAAAACTGAACATAGGAAATATACATGGGGGCTATGTTCAGTGATAAAATATCCGCACGGTATATACAGGATGTGTAGGCTATATCATCAAAGGTATAGCGCAGCGCATTTGTATGTGCGGAGTTAAACGAGCGAATAATTTGTAGCCAGTTCGACGCTGAATTCCAATTGGCTGTCCGTTGTTTCCGCTAATTTAAGATCGTCATATTCATTTCACGTCTATTAAAGAGCTGTGCTCTTATAAGACACACGTGTAGACGTAACACGAGTAGAGTGTTAATAAAGCAGAAAAAGAATGGACTCCTTTTATTTGATCCTTTGTCTACTGTATAAAACTTTCAAGACTTCTCTCTTCGGAAGATTTTATCTAAAGGTATATCTTAAGACTTCATAATAGGTTGGCCTTAAAAGCCCTTAATTTTCTATTGGTCCCCCACAATTGTATTAATAGTTTTCCATGCAGAAGCAGCGGCAGCCAAGAAGAATAACGGGTAGTTATAAATATTTAATTAGAAGAAATTACGTGGCGAAAGGTGGAGAAAAAGAATACCTAATGAGCATGAGTGAATCTTTCGTCGCCACGTTTTAAATTAAAAGATCGATAACGACGAGGAACGAAAGTGCAAAGCGTTGGCGTTAATTCAGGTGCAGCTCGAATGAGAGAGCTTTCCAGGTCGAAACTGAACATTTCCGATTAAAGAAACAGTCGAAGGTGTTACGAGGTGGTAATTGATTATTTCGCTTCTTCGGATGGTAATGGCTGGCTTGGCCCATGGAAGAAAAATAGCCTCCTACCGATGCAGAAGGTATAGGGAGAGGCCGTTTCGGGAAACAGTCATTTATTCAGCCGTTAAGCGTTATCAGATTTTAACGAACACACACGGCGAACACATACCACATTATATCGAACGCGCGAGACACACAGAATGCGCGATATATTCGCGCAGGTAGCAGTAGGTAGAGAACTAAGTAGCCAAGTAGCATTGGGGAAATAATATAAATTACCCCGAGTGTTATCGGATCTGAGCATCGTCGGCATTAGGCAAGTTCAGTTTCGCGTTAGCGCGGCTTAACTCAATGACTTGATGGTTTTCGTATTCAAATGAATCTCTTCCAAGTCGTCGTTTGTTACATGAACAGCGAACGCACCAATCTATATCTACACTACACACATTCGAATTGAACAGCAGACAACGCAACATCATGATGCATCGGAAGATTTGCGCAATTTTTGACACGAACACACCACTGTCTATGTACGAGTATACCTCTATACATATACTACAACAAATCAAATTATCGCCCATTGCTCAACCATCCACAATGCACTCATCACATATGTATATGTATAGCTATACACACACGTCGTCTATTCATTGCCATAACTAATATTAATGCACACCGAGTCATCCTCTAAGGACTATTCATAATGACGCTGATAATAATCGCCATCACATTCATTACACCGGCTTGTCTTCAGGGCCTTTATCCTTCAACCCAAACGGATCCACCTTTTAATCTTTTCACACAAAAAGATCATTTTTTAATGTAATTATACGCTTCATTCAAGATTTTTTGTCAAAAGTTTATGCAGATTTACGGCTACATACGGTTATTCATATGACTAATGATTTTTTTCTCTTAAAAGTCCGTTGTCTTTGCACAATTTCTGGGCAGGAATAAAAACAGCTTTATCACGAATGTGCAAACATAAACTTTAATTGCAAACGTAATTCACGATTATTTATTAATAATGATTACGACTGGGAAGCCATATTTGGTTGTTAGTTCTTGGGCAATAAACACTAGTGTTAGTTATTGTTGTAACCAAATGCAATTTTTGTGACGACCATCATTTCGCGAATTACCACATTCTGAGGTTAATGATTTACTTTAAAGTTTACAACCCAACAAGCTAGTATAAACGTGACAATTCACTGAATGTTGAAAGTTGTAATAGGTAATTCTAAAATAAATTAAAATAAAATTTTGCATTAAAAAAAATCCCAATTTATCTTTAATTCTATATGTGTAAATATATGCTGTACATAAGAAACATGCTAGTCAAAGGAAGTAAATAGAAGACCGCACACATTTATCGATCTTAAGATACGCCTGCGCCTCTAACTTAGTTGTCTTAGTTAATTCAGCGTTATATGTAAGTAATTGGATCGGTGTACGCCCTAGCTACTAACAATTGGTTTACGTTGTTCCTTCCTCCTTTGGCTCGAATAAAAGAGCGGCCATCCTTATAAGGGGTAATTAATAAGTAGTAACTACCAGTACTCGAATAAGTCGATGTCTTAATTACAAACGGCGAACGATGTTACCATTATCGATAAATAGATCGCCTATAGTGCAGATAAGTAATAACATCCTATGGGAGCAGTGTACGGAGCATCTTCAAAGAGTGGAAAAATCGGAAAACAACGTAGTACAGGTACTATGCACCACTGTTCGTTATCATTGCAAAAGATCTAGTTGGTTCGAGGAAGTTTCGATGATTAATGCGCCTACACGTCTCGGGGCATTCTCTGAAGGAATTAACAAGAATTCCGAAACGTTGTCTAAGATAGGGCGACACGATTAAAGGGAAACAAAAAAACAATCTATTAGAGCGTGTTCGTAAATGAGAACGAATTTTTGTTAAAATTCCTGCAGCGGCGACCATTGCAAGAGCGTCCTAACAGGCATGGAATTAAAACAATCCGCGCACTCTTTGCCAAGTAAATTAGCCGCGTTTATCGTCTGTGAATGTCATATTAAATGGCATCTTCTCTGGACTTTTTCCCCGACTTAGCCTTTATTCTCGGCGCAGGAGCAGCAAAGTATAGAGGAATGTTTTCCTCGAAAATTCGTTTATTGATTAACGAATAAATTCAGTTAAACATTGGTGAATATATAGTACTACACTTATTCTTTTAAACGGATGATTAATTATTTCATTAACAAAGGCCGTAAAATAAAGTAATAAACTTTAGATGTAATAGATTAAGCGAACAAAAATGCTTGAATAATGACCAAACTTGAACTTATCATCTCAACGAATAAAAATTAATTGCCGCAGCTACTACTATACTACAACTACCTATACCAAGTCTTTCTTCGTCTACTTCATACGGGCAGCCATCTTTAACAACTTTTTAAAACCCAAATTAAACAGTTACACAAAGCGTTCCCGATGTATAGAGCACTTAATTATTTTATTTATTAACAATTTGAATAAAAGGTCCAATAAAATGTGGTGATTTATTTACATCAGGACATTGTGTCGAATTGATGCGATTGAAAAAGAGCAGTAAAAATCACTTGTTTTCCCATAGAGAATCCTTTGACGAACGGACGCTTTATACATAATGGTCGCCATAAATCAGACGAGGAAAAAAAAAGGCGAACGGACTAAATGAGTTCGATTAACCTGAGGATGAGGAGTCACGTCCGTGCGCATGCATGCATCACTCATTCCACGTGGAATTAAATGCATCGTAAAAGGACTAGCGCGCATTATTAGCCGACGCTTCGACTATGGATATTATAATCGCCGGATTGGTTATGCCTCATTTTAGGATGTAACTTGGTAGCTCGAAGCGATGAATCACTCACTACCATTTAAACAGAAAATTCATTTAAAAAAGAAACCCGCGGAGATTTATTATGCATGCATATAGGTTGCCGGGCCCTGTCAAAATACATTTACGAATAAATAATCGATTGGACTACATAGACGTAAAATTAATTCGATAAAATTGGTAACGAAATTCCGGAACCTTAATGAAACGCGTAATCTGTATCTCGTGTCATGTGATACACTTATTATGCATCGCACATCAGTGGTAAACGGAACGGTGAAAAGAGATGCGTGGAAAGAGCAGTGGGTCTTGTAGAAATCAATTACAATTAGTCCAAATATAGAAAGAGTTAATACATGGACGTGTGCAGCGAACAGAGGAGCATCAGGTATTCAAGAAGCAAGCTACCAGAAAGTTCCCTTTGAATGGTATTTAGAAGTAATACAATGTCGATAATTATGTAATTGATTGGTGCGCGTTCGTGTGGAGCAAATTCCCGAAAATAGCGATGATGATCTTTTGATTAGATCTCAAAAGCTTTGCTTGCTTTTCGTCTAATGATCGCTGCCAGCCAGTTAGATTATGCGTGACCTGTCACCAGTAATCTTCGTCCCCGGGGAGTTTAATTACTGTGAAGGTTTACTAAACGCAGATCAAAGGGACGCTTAATTCACACGATAACTTTTCAACGAGAGACGGTAAAAAGTGAAATTCTTATTGAATGGAAAGAGGCAACGCAGCGTGGTGGAAGAAGATGAGTTGAAGATGAGGTAAAAACAACATCGGATATAAGAAACGAGACTGAAAGCGGCATTTTGCATTATTCATTGTATTCGTCCGTCGTAACGTACTTGTCGAAATTTTTTGCCCTCTCTTAAACGACCTCATACATTTTCTTGCTCGACTTAAAGGCAAAATGAATGGCAATTTGGAATATAAATCACCGGGCTAAGTAAAAAACGCCAATTCGAAAAATACCTTCATTAAACCTAATTGAGGTAAATTTATTTTAAACGATTCGTCAATTTGTCTATACTAGGCTGTTCCCTTATCTAAATCGGATTTCCGATTTTGAACGCGCATAAACTAATAAAGAGGGAATTAGATGTTTAGCGCGACTTCGTACGCAAAACTTTCCCCGAGTAAAAGTAAAAAGCGAAGGGAACGAGAAGAAAAAGGCACGTACGCGTTACGTATGAATGCAGTAAGTATGCTAAAAGTACGAGCGAACACATAAAATTCTGGAGAGTACGACGAACGGGGAATTGTGCTGATTTCGTTCGTGTGCAGCTGTCCCGAAACCCAAGTATCGACCCGCAGGGGTTCACACCGTTGTCTGCTGTGTGCTAGTGTGCAGCGAACCCTTCATATGAAGACTCGGAAGAATAACGAGAATCGTTATTTCGAGTCGCTTCGTCGTCATGCAATTTACCTGCCGACCAAGTTACCAATTTCGGTAATTTTATTATTACACGAATATTGCGGAGAACGGTAGCAGAAGTTGTGTTTATACATATTTTGTCCTTTGCCAGAGAGCGATTTCGTAGGCCCCCCGAAATTTATATAGTAGATCAGGGCCGCTCTCTGACAGCTTAATAAATATGCAAGAGCGAAGTGGCGCGTTATAGACACTCGCTCGCACGAAGGGAAGAAGAAGCAGCGAGATAAAACAGATGAGACGAGAAGAGGAGCAGGTAGATTGAGGTTACGCAGCCTCGGGCGAGACTTTATACCCGACTAAAGCCCGAATAATGAGCACGAATTCAAGTCCTCATTAAAAAAGGATTTTGTAGGTGGATCAGCTACAATGCACAATCCACCACTTCTATTCAATATCCTTGCATAGCTATTAGTCTCTTGGTCCATATAATATGCGCCCTGATTAAGAGCGGGCCCGATGAATTTATCTAACTTTGCCCTCGCTATGCCCTTTGAGCGAGAATACTTCCACATGATTTATCCTCAGCGCGCGCGCCCTTATTGATTCATCTAATTCTAAACGCAATTATCGGCAAAGTAAGCGCAGCGATCTTGCAATAATTATTTGTAACGAACCGTAGCACCAGCTTCGAGGCTTTGTTATTCTTAGGGCTGACTGCAACGGCAAGTGCATTAAGCGCAGCAACGCCAATGCAATTGGCTGAATCTTGAAAAACACGATCGTTGTCAACGAGGCAACTATTCAGAACAATTACTGTAATGATACCGATTGCGAGTGTTTCTCATTTTTCCGCCATTCCTCGGCTGGTGGGTAATTAAAGGCTGCTTTACGAAAGCTCGTCGGTCGGATTAATTAAAAGTAATAATAATAATACGGAATGTTGAGAAAGGCAAAAACTGCTTTAGCGATGGCGGTCAAAGTCATAACAAGAATCTATAAAAATTGCATCTTTTTCATAAGCCTTTCTCCATTAGTTTTCCGAAAAGTTAAGTGCACATAGATTAAGTTTAGAAATTTGCATTTTCCTCTCGCACATTACAGGTTGTTGTAAATAGCTATGATAGTTTTAACGCCTAGCGATCGTTTTAAAGGAGAATACTTTTCCTGTGCTTGATGCTGTTGACCTAAAAGTTGCAGCTCAAAGGGAAAAGGAATGCAAAGGTTAAGAATGCGTCTGCAAAGAGGCTGCGCGGGACTACAACTGCTTTAGTCAAAGCGGCCGTTGTCGTTGCGGATGACGGACAAAGTGCGAAGACGAGAGGGTAAAAACTCGACGTGTTTTACATCAGCGACTGTCCTGTTCCGCAGGACGGAACGGCACAAACGCGCCCGGTGGTTCGTATGTGTGTACGAAAGCCGACACAAAGTAGCAGCGACAAGATTCCGATCTAAATGCTTCGCATTAGCATACGGCAGCTATAAAATACTCCCTGCCATAATAAAGAATTGACCGTGTTATTACAGACGCGTATATTTTATTTTTGCTTTTACTTGTGTTACTGCCACATTCTTCATCATCCTCATAATAGCGGATACGCATGCATGCAAGTATTTTTACGTTTGTGATTTTCGCCAGAAGAGATAACACAACGCTTTGCATCACTAATAGACCAGAAGACGTGTTAATGTCCTCTTTTGTTTGCAAATTACCATCAGCAGCACCAATATGAAAAAAAAGCAATTTTTATTAACAGTTAGTCGAGCTGTTGCTGTACACCTTATTTTATTTCTTTTCGATTATACGCGCGAAGACTATTTAGCATTTATAGAGGCTAACTGTACAAGTCAGATAGACTCGAAAATATGTATCAATTATTTTTTTGTACATTAAATTCGGTCGGCGAAGAACACAAAGGCTTTCTATACATGCACACAATGGTTGAATAGATGTGTTGTAATAATTACGATTTGTCCGCGCATCGGATGATGGCATTTTAAATAGCTTAAAATTACTTCTCCGATTGTGGGAGTAAGTCTCTCTCTCGGTATGGAAGGATTATACTCGTATGTTTTATTTCGATTTCGTTCTTGGGCACCAGCACCAGAACATTGACTGGTATGCTGCGGACGGTGCATGCAAGCATGCGAACAAGGGGGCTGACCGGTCCCCGAGACTTGACGAGATTATCTCGTCGAATATCACATAAATTACTATAAACACTGCCTCCCAGTCTCTCCCTAGCACTCTCAGTCGAGATCTCTGGTTCTCATACAATAGAGCTGCTGCAGCGAGTGCAGAGTGCGTGCGCCGCGCGGTCAACTCCAACTATTAACATAACAAGTTTCATAATGCTTGCTGCAGCATTCATTTCATCTTTGTAGTATACGATATATATGTATGCAATATTTATGAGAAGTATTTAATATTCCGCGATGGCCACAGGCATTCTGCTCGACTGTCGCATTATCAATTTTTGCCATTTCCACTGATTGACATGTCAAGACGGGTTTGCAAATATCGTTACTTCCATATCTATAAGGCATGCACACCCTTCTTATCGCTATGCAACTTCTAAGAGGATACTTACTTGGAAATAGACTTGTCCTTGATCCACCCAGCCGATGATCATATCAGCTCCGGCCATTCTGCCGTCTCGGGAAAATCCGAATCCGACATAACCGAGAGTCCTCACTTGCAGCTCGAACGTTATATCCTGCGGACTGGGTCCTAAAGACCACAGTAATCTGTAGTCGGGACTTAGCATGGCCGAGTGTGACCATCGAGCACCGGCACTGAACTCTGCACAGCACAACACCACACACAACCACGCGAATAAAGTGCGAGCCGACATTTTCGCAACACTATAATTCACAATCGACATGTTTCCACCGTTGACGTCGTTACCAATCGCAGACCATTGCTTCTGAAACAAGAACAAAATACGCTGATTAGTTTAGCTGCAGAGCACCTGGCTGTGGTGTTTAAGCGGTAATCAATCATTGCGTTTACATTTGGAATGCATTTGGATGCATAATATACGAATACATATACGAAGTTAAATGTGCACGTCGTCTTCGCTGAAGGTAATGCAATTTCAACACACAGAATTGAATTTTATTAGAACGAACTTGAATGTGTCTGCTGAGTAAAACGCCCGGAGATGATGTGCGTACATTAAGGGAGTTATAGTTGTTGTTGCTGAATTATATAATGCCACTCAAACTGGCTGACTGAAATTAGGTTCAACTGAATTTAGACAACTCAGATTTGTTGTACAATACTAATTACTGTTACAATATCTCGCAGTTCATTAAACAATTTCATTGTGCCACTCAGCGGCATGTTTCCTATATGAGTATGTATAGTTAGTATATGCCCTGTTCTAGAAATTACTTCTATATTAGAATAACACAAAGCTTGAATTCAGCGCGGTTCTCGTTAAGGAAGAATCAACGACTGCGTTTGTTTTGCTAATCAAACGCACAAATCTTATTTAATATCAGCAATAGGGATCAATTTGTATTGTCTTATACAGAGAGCGCGCGCTTTAATTAATGAATATCCTTGGAGTAATCCTTTGGAAGATTTTAATTATGTTATATGGAGAGCTGCAACTGCAGGTAAAACTTTCCGGGATTATTATAATAAAAATTCGTTAGTTTGAATCCTTCGTCTTAAGCTTTAACAACTTTCATAAAGGTACTTTCGGTAAGTTGTTCTGGAAACGTGCCTTCGGAGGATTTAGTTATGGAAATCGATTTAAAAACTTTCTCTCTTTACCATTTACAGTACAGACACTCTATATATTGATTGTTACTGTTACCAAATAGGTTACGGTTTTGGCCATATGCTCGTTCGCAGGTTGTCTTTGTGATGGATTCCGCAAAAGGATTTCGAATTCGTTCTCGCAAATTGATTTTCTAGCGGTGCCACTTTTATTGCGACAGTCTTTGGCCAGCCGCGCGCTCATTCATCACGCTTTTCCCATTATAATCAATTTTTTATTTCTACTAACTATGGAATCGAAACGTTTTGTGCGGGTGCCAGTGTTTTTCATCACTGCCCATGAAAAGCGGTGCATACAAAATTTTTAATGCAAAAAACGAGTTAACTTTTATATGAGGTATTAATAATAATAATCACAATAAAAGCTCACTGCTGCATTTTACCAACGAAATTGTTTTTGTCACCTCTGAATAGACCACTTTCGTTCCCTATTTTGCCGTTTTTTTCCCAACATTCCAGCTTCGGCTTGAACGTGCACACACATTTAATGAGGAAAAAGTTTCGCCCAAGTTCCAATTGCAAGGGCGGAGTTTTCCTTACGGAATTGTTGTGACTTAATAGGGCGCGCAATTTCAATAACTCACGCGGAATTACCAAGGGTGATAATATTTAAAGTGGGACACACGAGTACACCTATATAGAAGGAGCCAGAGCGAGAACTTCTCTCCTCTTTTATAAGTTGGGCAAGTCTGGCGGGAACTCGACGCGGGCACTTACACAATCACGACCTCTTTGAAGCGTTTAGTCGTTTGCTAGATGAGACACATCGTTTGGGAAAAATTTATAAGCGCGCTAGGACACTTTTAATTAAATTTCCCTCTTACGTTTGCTTCCATTTGCCCCCGAAAAGCGTGCGCCCATCTAATTAGTCCGTTCATTACTGCGACCCAATTTTTTTCAATATATTACTTCGAGCGCCCCTCAAGCCGCCCCCCATTTGCAACAGTATCGTTAGCAAGTTTTCGCTTGATACGCATATCAAGCCCATAATATGCACCTGTGAATGATGTGTGCGAAGCGATTAAATTTTAATTACCAGGGCGATACGCATCTTCTCCAACTCAAAGTATAACGCTAACAAGAAATTTCATCAAACTTGGCCGCACATGGATAATAATCGTAATGAACAGAAGCAACTCGAGTCGCTTCAGCTGACATATTCTCCTTAATGTCGATTTATTTGCACGGATAACTCAAAGGTTGGCTTAAATTTCTTTAGATATCAAAATGTTCGTGTGTGTCAGAATTACATTTTTTATTGCCAAAAATGCCCGGCGATATAATCTTCCTAATTGTAACACAAAAATGCTTACTTTTTTTAATTAACGATGCTTTCCACTTGAAATATTTTTATCTACCATGCATAGTCTGCGTCTTGGAATATTTTAATTGTGTATCTTCAAATATTTCACATTCCAAGAATTCATTTTTAAAATTTCGAGTAAAAAAATTTCTTTAATTAAAAAACAACAACAACCAATGTGAAATATGTCCACGGATATTTCGAAAAGCAGCATATTCTTCTCATTTTATTTTTTACTAACATTAGAAACGTGAATTTTATTTTTTTGTATTTTTCAGAAGGGTGCAGGGAAAAAAGGCGACATGTGCATATTGTTTTTGCGCATGAAAATCCTGCCAAGATTTAATCGCATTAGTTTGCAGGATTCGTCCGAGCAGGATCTCGAGGATAACGATGTGCCATAAACCGCAGGATCTTGGCACATGCGAACAAAGTAGATATATAGGTATTATGTAGGGTAGTGGGTACAGTATATAAAAATGCGCAGCCAAGTGGACCAAGAGTACGAAAGTTGGGCAACTCACGTTGTTAATTTGCAAGTCTTCTTCTTGTCGTCCCTTTTAAGCATTGTTATTCTTATCTTGTCGCCACAAAAAGAAAATCGATCGCCCAAAACCGCAAAACTAGCAAACTGCATTGTAATTGTGTATGGGGAGGTCCTTCCTTTCAGATAATTTCTGCTCGCTTAATTGAATCCGGATAATATGTACGCGCGCTGCCATCAGACTATATAGATGACGGGAGAAGACACGCAGACGTGATCGGAATACAGAAATTTTAATATCTCTCTCACTAATTAAATTCATTTTTGACGAAAATTGCTTCTGTTTAATTATGCAATGGTAAGGGATGCTGCTTGAATTTCTACACTGAATTGCGCCGTTGAACTCCTTATTATTTTTTAAATGCGTTCGTTCCACTTTCCATCATGCGTACAACTTCAAAATAACAATGGCAATTTTTCACAAATAAAACTCTTCCATAGCAGTAAAAATGTGAAATCTCAAATATTTGGAAATTTCTTCAACTTATCGGAATATGTTGAACAACGTCGTTATTTTATAAGATATTACATAGATAACGCTTGTTGATTTTTTAATTAATTGGAATTTGTCGTTTTTAATTTGGTACTTAAATCACGGCATAATCGATAATTATCATTTAAAAAGTGGACACAAAAACGAAAAATGTTGCTTTTACATTTTTTCAAGATGTAAAACTGATTAAAACTTTGATATAACCGGTGAAAACATAATTAGCAAAATCTTCGAAAAGCATTTCTGAAATTCTTCGTGTCCCAATTAAAGGTGGATGCTATAAAAAAACTAAACTGAGGATTAATTACTAAATCGAATGAAGTATCTAGTAGCTAATACCGGTATCGTAATAACAGGATCGGTAATTCGATAGTGTAACAAAATACCAGTGTGAATAAATAAAGTAAGTGTCCACAGTAAACGAAAGTATCTGGAAAAGTTCTTCGTGTAAGACACGTGTGAGGAAAAATGCATAAGAGGAAAATTACAAAGCGCCTTTACCGCCATTATTGTTATTAAATTCATAATCACGATAATACGAGAGTGTAATGTTCTGGTTCATAGATTATCACGATGATGATTGTGATGATGATGACTTGCACTTGTACAAGTGAGGATTAAATTTCTCGAACTAAAAGCATCTCTTCGCGCCGGGATTAGTATTAAAAATAGCGGGCTTTGTTGTTGCTGCTAGCACTGTTAATACATAAACCTATAAAAGTCACACGAAATATATAAAAAGTTAATGCACAGCCGTATCTGTGCATATATATCATCACTTTTATGACTACTTCTATTTCACACTGGCGCATATAACTTTTTAGTTTTCGTTAAAAGAGAAATGTATGTCTTTGAATGCAAAGGCGTTCATATTTTATGCCACACGTATATAATGTATAATAGATTCGTGTCTAATGTATCCAAATGTGTATAATATGTATGACCGTTTAGCCGAATTGAATTATAACCAATTTTTTGCGTTACCCACTAATGTTTCCAACTCTTAGTGCGTGTTATTAGATTTCCATCAAATGTATTATCTATAGATTTTTTTCTTCAATATATTTATAGATAGCATTAAATTATTGATGCCGATAAAAAGTGACCGGATTCTTCCATTCCGCGTTAACAGCCATGAAATGAGATGTTTTTGTGTGCCTTCTTCTATATCTATCGCGTATAGAATCGAATCCGAAGAAAAAGACGGGTTCTAAATTTTCCCACCAAGCTACTCTCGTCACACCGATGTTGATGATCAGGCGATTCAGTCGCACTTAGAAATATTAAAAGACTAATATAATTTATCTGCGGGTTTGCGAGCGGAAAAAGTGCGCTCTTTTTCTTCATTACTCTCTGAATTGCACCGGCGTGCAAGATGGCTCGGACGGAGTCTTGTACACAGCTTTGTACAAAGAACAAAAGTATTGAGTTTCGGCGAAAACCCTTTTCATTCATTAAGCTGCTCACACAATTCGAAGGTGTTTTTGTTGATATCCAAATTGTCAATTCTACTTACACGTCTTCCGTAAAGTAATTGTTGAGGAGATTTGTTGTGACGTGCGTTCGACAGTCGAGTCGCTGTATGCATCAGCAAGTAACCACACGTTTCCGGTCTGTTTATTAAATATAAGCTAACCCCCTCAAGAATACCATCGAATAAATAGTTTTGCTCTTTGGGTCGGATCAGTTTTCCTATACTATAACATTGGATATTCCTGACAGGTAAAAGGAGAAGGCGGGGAGGAAGGACCTCCTCAGTTCTGGCTCTGAGATGTGTCAAGAGAACTTGGTACAACGTTCAGTTCCACTCAAAGAGCACGTTCTTATAGAAAAACCCCAACAATAATGACTGCATTTTTGGACGCACCACAAAAGACCTAAGCTAACAAGCACTAGAGATTCTTGTTTATTTTTCGCAATTACTATTGTAAACCAGGATTTATTGTTTAGAAACCTCGATATGTAATGATGCTTTCGCACTGGAAGGCAAGCGAGAGCAAATAAGTCGGTGTGAAGCGAAATCGATACACAAAGAAATGCTCCCATAATTCATTAGATTCGCGATCGGTTGTGCTCTCCGCGGCTCAAGTGGAAAGAGAAACTAATTCGAGTGCTCATCATTCCCAGTAAAATTTATACGTTTATTTACTTCTTTATAATGCAAAATTCCGACGAAATATAATTTAGTTCGCCAACTTTTTCTCTCTTTTTCTCCAGGGGAATGACACGCAGATAATTAATGGTCCTTTGAAACTCGTCTACTTTGCCGTATACTATATACATGCAGCATTTGAACGCCGATACGTTTTCGACTCACAACAGTAATAATAATAATAAATTTTCTAATGAAAAATCACCGACTCTAATAAATTACGCCGAGTCTCCCGAGGCAGCAGCCAACACATGTTTCGATATTAGATATGCCGTTGAGTTTTGTAATAAATAAATCGTAACCTAATGACTTCTTCATTCGTGGAAACGGCAACATTTTTCCCGGTGCATCAACCATCAGCAGCCCTCCTCTTTCTTCATAATCAGCATCATAATAAATCGCTTTTGAATTATCTCGCAGCGCGAGTTTCGGACCGGTAGCTACAGCATCCCATTTAGTATTAATAACAAAGAAGAAGAGAGAGTTCTCCTTGAACCGAACCGCATCGGGCTTGATAGTAATTTCAATTAATTGGCCGGTAAGTCTGGCTCCTGTATTTCCTAATTAACAATTACCGGTAACATCATTTTTCCGACCTGTTTTTAACTCGAACAAACTATAATAGTACTACAACTACGAGTACATTATTTGAAAATTTTGTTATTCAATTTTAATTCATAGAAAAAAAAATCCATTATCATAATGGTTTGTTTTTTTAATTTTTCAACATTTTTACTAGCACTAAGCTCTCTTTAAGCGGTTTGTCTGTTTTTTTGTTGTTGGAATTTTATGCATTTTCTTAAACTTTTTTTTTTTAGCTTTTTGTTAAATGCGTTGCCTTTAAAAAGTGGCATTTATGAGCGAAAGAGTATTAACAGTGGAACGTTTTCCACCCTGAAAGCTCCTCGCAGAAGTGGCTCTCGTAACGTCTCGGAAACATGAACCTGCATCCGCCCGCATCCAGCATCTTAACATTCTGGAGCTGCACCGTAGAATTTCCGAATGGCAATTTGCGTGGAAAAGCCAAAATCGATGCGTTGTAGCAAATTTAATAAGGTGCATTGTTTTTCAGTGACGCTATTTTACGCATATACTACTAGTACCTACATTATTCACGGTAATAACAACAGCAGCACAAAACAACAGCAACAACAACCAGCAAGTGAGCCAGGAATGATTTATGAAATTACAAATTCCCGTTTCGTTTGATGTACGAGTATTGTTGTTAGAGCAGATAGTCGGAGGAAGAGCCGTGGAATGCATGTATGGTTCGAGGGTATATTTGGAATATTTAAATCGAACGGCGAACGGATGGACGAACAAACGCTCTCGCATCGACCAGTACAATGAACTTAAATTTAGGTTGTAGGCTTGGAACGCAGATAAGCGATTTTGATTTATATTTGCACGGGCGAAGGTGTGCGATATAAATAATAATGATTGATACAAACGATCCGCGCGAAACCGGCCCACGCTAGGCCGATCGCAATTTGCCGCCCCCATCACTACCACGAGCGCTTCTTCTGTCCGACCGATGGATGAGCCTTTTAAAGTGAAAGGGTTTTATCCCATTGTCAGAGAAATGGAAAATGCGACTTTAATCTCCCCTTTAAGATGCCAGAAAGTCTTGTAAATAGCGGTGCATAATAAATGTCCTCGCGTATTTTCCGCGATTTATGTAATAAAACAGGCTCGCAACGGGGGTGGAAGAAAAGTGCCGTCTGTTGCTCCTTGCAGCATGGACATAAATAAGCCAACAATACTGGCTGACGTACACAATTTAATAATTCAAATAAATATTCTCCGGGCAACGCCATTATCTGCCGCCGTCGTCGCTACGCCAAAATTGCTTGCGTTCTTCGCAAGAAGAGTGCTGACACCGGGACACCGAAATGTATCTCTTTTACGTCTTGATACATTTAGGTAACGCGAGATAAGAGAATCAGAAGAAGTACATAAAAAGTGCAATAACCGAAGCCACGAATATTGCGTCTTTGCCGAAATCCTAAAACAACACACCAGCCGATAACGTAATCGGCATTTCCACTCGGACCGAACCTTCAAAGTTTTCTCTGTTTGTTCTGATGATTGCATTTGAATAAATATTGAAACTTTGATAACATTTTTCTGGATGCATTTTTGAGGCGTTTAGCCTTTTACGTGTTTGTTGCTTGCTTGCATCGACAAACGAAAATTCTTTTTGAAGAATTTCCAATAGAAAGGTATGCGCGCTGAAGATGAAACGAAATTTTCCGAAACCGTCACTCGTTTTGTTTTTCGAAAAAACTTTCCGGGGTGAAAGTATCAGTGCGGAGCTTTTTTATTGTTGAAGGTGTAACTAAATTCTCACTTACTTTATGCTAAATCCTAATTTTCCGTTTATCACTGAATCAATTCCGATTTGGATAGAGCGCGAAAACTAAACACACTAAAGGAAAATTTCTCCAAGTTCTTAAGGAAAACACATTTAATATTGCTTCGAATATGCTAAGCCCGCACTGAACGTCGTTGCTGAAGCTGCTTCAGTTGCGCCGAACGAAACAACGAACACATTCACGCAGCACAAGAGCTAGGGCGTTCTGCACGTCTGCTCTGGTCCGCGCTCTGCAGTAGACTGAATTCAAACGGTCCCCACAGAGCAGAGGCCAGCGAAGCCAAAGAAGCCCCACTGAATTCGCCGGCGCTACATTCTCTACCCACTCTTCGTCCTTCTAAACTCATAAATCCATACGCGCTCGAACATCACTCAATAATTATTAACATTACACAACTGAATCAGCAACAAATTATTTATTTATAAACATTTTCTTTCTTCCTTCTAAATGTTCCCATTCACATTGGATAATTGATACCTGTATTTTATACATTTTGCATCATTCTAGATTTAAACTTTTTATTATATTTTTTGTTCAAAATGTAAAATGATCAGATTGAAAGGTTTTCCGATTCTGGTTAATTATTTCAGATAAAAAGTTACCAAATTTATAGTTCCCTTTCAAAGAAAATTTTGCTTGGGTTTTGAAAACAAAAAACTAATTTATGTAATATAGCAAAGTGCGGATAATTTACAACCATGCAATATATGGTCTTGGAAAAGTGGGGGGTACTACCCCTGAGGTCAGAAAGGCCTCTTTTCGCCACAGGCACTGAGTGCTCTATAAAATTGTCCATTTCTACTGAAAGCATTGATTTCTTTATTCTCGGCCACCGCATTCAGTGCAACCCCCTGCCATCGTTTACAGCCCTCGAATTGTAAAAAAGAGAAACTCAAAATTTCAGGAAGCCTCTCTTGACCCACATTCCGGTAACCCCATTTAGAAACAAATAATTAGACATAGATTTATGGCATTTCAATTACATGCTCGCTCAAAGGAAATCGCCTCCGTTCTCCTTTCAGAAAGCAGACAGACGACTCATTTTAAGGAGCACACTGGATAGGTGAGGAAAGATTATAAACGAATATATTCAGTAGACAAGGTGCATTGTGCAGTGGAGGCACTTTAGAATTCATATTCCCGGGAGTCAGCTGCATTCCGTCGCATACCTGACTTGCAAAATTTACAATTCCGAGACTCTCGCTATCGCAGCAGCAGCAAAGGGCTCGCATAATTTTACGTCTCAATCATATTATATACGAGCAGTACACAAACGAATCGAATTCGCATGGGCGCATTAGATTTTTAGACTTCTTTGCCGTATGTGGTAATTACGGTTTTATGGATGCCTTAATAATCTCGATATGGCGTGATTGTAATTTCGGAATTGCAGTCATTAAACACCCAATACATGCTACCGGTGCACCACGGTAGCACACAATCATCAATTTTGCAACGAGCAACTAGCGCGAATAAATCAGCCGCTAAAAACTGAAATTAGAGGTGCTGAAACTGTTTTCTTGCACCCGTATTAATCTTTTACTCCACTTGCCCTTCTTTTTGTATAAGCAAAAATTGCTACTGTTGGCTTAAAAGTGCATCTGCATTGTATAAGTTTCTATATGCAAACATATACTCTTCGCATTTATTTATTGACAATGGTATTTTTCGATCAGCAGAAAAACGCAATGAGCACTGTGGTATTTTCGCGCGATCGTGCTTGGCATGCTAAAGGGCGCAGTCGATGGGTTTAGTTGGGCGCAAATTGAATGCGGAGGGTGCTTTTCGTGCGCCATAACATAATTACATTACGTCGCTCGCCGTTGAAAAAAGGAATCATTAGTTATCGATATACATCCGCACTGTTGACGCATTCTTGGGGGAGATTAATTAAAATAGCAATAAAACAATAAGCATCAAAGGTCCCAGGCGCCCCGGGGTGCTAATATTGCCGGGCCCTTCGGAAATATTTTTATTTGCTCATGGGCTGCATAGAGGCACAAAAGGGACCACGATTTATGTGCTTTTCTGTTCGAAATGATTTTTTTTTAATTTATAGTTTTTACGCTTTGGCTATTTTGAAATTGTAAATTATATCATTTTTCGGATAGATGATTAGTTGCTGGTTCTGCTCTATGAAATTTATAGTCAAAATGGTCCATAAAGAGGTTCCTAGCACCAATTAATAAAAATTCGAATTAGCAACCGAACTGTCTCTTCAAAGGGCTGACTTAAGTTGAAAATTATGCAAGCCAAGAAATTTATCGATGTAAAATTAAAGCGGGTCCATTTAAAATTAGCGTGTCTTTGATCGTTGACACCGCAATTTGATACACGACGACCCCCCAATTAAAGTGCTATGGTAAATAAAATAACGTATGGCTATTTAAGCGTAATGGTGGAGAATTTCAGAGTGTGTGTTTTTGGTTTATTTCGGAAATAGAACACGTACTGTACAAACAACAAGCGAGCGGGCGGCGGAAAATAAACCCGCCGCTGAACTTAATACTCATCAATAAATTTTCCCAAAAGAGCTACTTATAGATTAACTCACTAAATTCAGTTGCAGTATTTATTATATATTTTTCTTTGGTGTCACATTCTATTGCCACACTCGGAAAATCGATACTACTCTTAGGGGTTATCCACCTCTTTTTTTTTATAATCTAAGCCTATCAATTTGAATTTGTTTCCAAAAGCTACATTCTGAACTTGGCTTAGTATATTTTTTGTTTCAATCAATACGAAACATTTTATTTTGCTTGTATTTCTGGAAATATACCGGGTACTATTTAGTCGTTTAAAAATAACTATTGTAAAATTACACAGTAGTTAGCTTAAGATTGTTTTTTTGTGTTAAAAATCAAAGAATCGTCATATAATAATCTAGAAACCATATGTTATTTTATAAACAGAAATATATTTTGCATTCAATTCTACCATTTTAACTGAATCCCTAGTTTCATAATTAGAATTAGCAATAACTGTAAATGGGATACCCGGTATATTTTTTAAAACCAAAACTTTAAAGCGGCTTCACAATTATTGTTGATAATGTATCTAAACTTCAATAAAAGTACAGTTTTTAGAAACAATAGACCCATTTAACAGTTAAAATATTGACAGTTAGTAAGACTTTAATTATTATTATCTGTGAAAAGTAATTAGTTACAAAGCGAGTGACTCGTGTGGTGTATATGTACTTTCGATATTTGGAATGTACATAATGTGTTATCAAAAAGTATCAATGTTCCTCCCCCAAACACATATCCGTTATACTTATTATTGTCGGCCGTGAAGAGTGACACAATGCATTTCCTTTCCTCCGGCTGGTCTCTAATACACGTCACCAAAAAACGCCCTTGTGCCGCCCTCGAGGTCTCGAATATCCGAAATATCTATATGCCACACTCGCATGTGATCTCACAAACACTGATATAACACGTCGCGTCAGAAAGGCCGAAAAAGAAAGTGTCGACTTACACAAAAAAAAAAAAAAAACAGGACAACATACTGAAATAGTTTGTCTCATCTTTTTAATGCAGCGCTTGTTTTTCTTCGTTGTCTCCCAATGTAATTTACTCTTGTTAACATATTGGGTGTTAGTTCATTAACTAAATAATTCCACGTTTTTTAACTTATTTTACAGTCGGCCCAACTATATCGACGTGTCGGATTACAAAGCGTTATGTAGACATTTTATTACGTAGGGGGTCCGATGTTTCGCTCGGTGATACAAATTATGGCCCACTTACTTTTCCTGTATAAATTGGAAAACAGGAAACCCGAGTTATCTATCTGAATTTTAAAGTAAATTAAGTTAAATTGATATGGTTATCTTAAGAAAACCAATTGTTTTTTATTTACTTCTACGTATCTGTGGTTCAATGTTTTAGTAAAATTGAACTTAAATGTTAAAATATTTTGAATAAATTGTAATCTGGTGTGAGGAATAATTTAAAGGATAATTTGATTGAAATCCATAAAAGTCCATTAGTCTTCACACCTACGCCAAGTTAAGCTATTGAAAGAACAGGAAGATGTTATTAATAAATACATCAACGCTGGTAAAGACCAAAGAAAGTGCTGTCACATTATGGGCTGGACGAAAGAAGCTTATGGAAATAGAAATATCTGAATCTGAATTTATTTTAAGCTTTAACCATCCTTAACTTTAACGTTTTCATCGGACGCATTAATTTTGAATTATATTAGAGAGAGGACATTAACCACATCGGGAAATAGTGGAAACAAAAGAACCGAATGAATTTGTTTGCTCATTTCGTTGGCGTACGCTCGAAAATAGGAAGAGACAACAAAACGGGCGGTACCGTCAAAAAGGAGACTTTAAGACGCACGTCTAATTGAATACAAAAGAGGTTAAGCTTTCCGGTCCGGGAGCCGTATTGAATGCTGACCATATAATAGAATATTTCCCCAGACTTTATAATATTGGAAGGATCCTTTATTTTTTTCTCGATCGTTCTCTCGCTCCCTTTTTGGCCATCGCGAATATGGCGCGATAAGGCGCACTACAGTCCTTTCACTTTATCTATTCGTTTCCTTCGTTTGGGCTATAACAGTTGAAAAGTTTAATGCCGCCGAGTTACGGAAATAAAGATGTAAATTTCTTTAATATGCGTCGGAGTTATGATGAAGAGCAGGAGCCAGTTCGCACGTTTTCGCTGCTACCGCCGCCGCCGCCACCACCGCCACCACCGCCTCCGAAGTAATGTTTAGGTAGCACTGTGTTTTTCCCACTCGCAAAAAAGTTCATTTCACTTTTGGATATTTGCGGGGCCGAAAAGTTGCGGTTTTTAAAATTACTTCTCACACGCCGCATATTTTCTTCAAATATATACTCGCTCGGATATCAAAACTTTGGTTTTAAATTATATTTTATTTCTACATTTTATATGCAATATAAATCCACTGTTTTTATTTTTAAATGTTTCAACTTTAGAGTAAAAATAAATTGCATTTGAATACTGTTTTTTTTCCTCAATAATCTTCTAGAGATCATTGCTAGTCTATAATCTACTGGCACATTCTTAAAATTAAATACATTTTAATAATAAATTTGGAATATTTCAACTTTAATTAATTGAACGCCGAACCGCAAACTGAATGACTTTTACTAATAAAGTGGGTAGTTCTTTTATGTGGCTACTTTTTACTTTTCTTTTTAAAATATATACTCTATTTGTGCGTCCAGAAAGTGCGTTAGCTCTCGGCAACAAATGCGAAACAAAAGAGGCAAACCGTTTGTTATTAAATCCGTCGGAGCTGCGGCGGAAAAAGTCGCTCACAATTTTTTCCGAATTTAAATAAAAAATGTATGGGGAAATAAAACGATACAAATACATATAGGGAGAGTGTATAAGGCCGCCGCCGCCGCCGCTGCAAGGCAAAGGAGCGCGAGAGGAGTTGGTGAGTTATTGGAATTCCGAACACCGCATACCATGTATATTGACTATAAATGGCCCACCCGTTCGCCCCACGATCCATAAGGAACTCTCATCTCCATCTTTGAGCCAAATCGAACTTGCGAACTTGTTATAGTTATAGTCGGACTTCGCATAAACTATTTTCCAGCTTCCGTCTATAAAAGCTTCTACAACCAATTTACCTGAAACAAAAAGAAACAAATTATATTATGCTTCGCATTAATTAAAGTGCAAACTACGATCGATTTTCTTAAACCATATATTGGTAAAACACTCAGATGTGGAAGGATAAAGGTTTGGTTTACTAAGCCGTAAACTAATAATGAATTTGGTTTTGCTTTCCCAATCCTAAAAAAGCTTAGTAACATCGATTTATTTAAACATTAATTTTAAGAAAAGAATTTGACGTAGGAGAAAAATAAAGATTTTTCAATTAAATGTAATTAAATGACCAAAACTTACATGACTTTTGATTTAAGTTAACAATTTAACTTACTCTTTTTATCATATACACAAAGAAGGAAATTTTCCTGTACCTTGGCCTTTTAGTTGAGTTGAGAGCATCTAAATGTGGAGAATAAGAAATGATAAAACGAATTTTCTTTTAATGTAGCAGATATAAACAATATTTAGTTCCAAAAAATATTTTTAAGTTTCTACCACTTCTATTTATAGCAAAAATAGTTATCAATCTTTTTATTTTAAATTATATTTTTCAGTTTTTTATTTTTGGTTTGATTCGTCTGGGAAAATAAAACGATTTTATAGGAAACGCTATATGGATTTTGCTTGGTTGTAAAATTATCTTCCACATCCGTTCCGTGTTGTTAAAAAAAATTGTCTCGAGAAAGTTATGTCTTAAATCAATTGGGCAATAATTTAATAATTATTTTGTAAGATGTGTATGCAACAAACTACAATAGTACTTTTCATTTATATACAGGGTGACTACAAAAAGAAAAATAAATTATAAGAGGTTTTAAAAATTAAATTTTTTTGTTATCTTTTCATAAAGAAACTACTTGTTATTAATGTTCATTCAGCAAATTAGGTTTAGAAAATAAAAATTCTTTAAAACATCATTTATAATGTAAGCATCAGTTCCAATAAATAGGAAAATCTAGGCTAGAAAATCATGGTACCACTAGTTTAAAGAGACGACTGTAAATTACTTGAATGCGACTGTTTGTACGTGGACGATTTCGGTGATATCGATGACAAGAGTGTGCGTAAAAAGCAAAAGGAATAAACAAGAGAGCAAAGTTGGTACTTAGATGTTTGGTCGATTGTAAAAGTAAAGAATTGCTAACTCGAGCCGTCTAGATTGTGGATAGTGATATAGCCTGGTGGAAAGGAAACACCATAATAGCGTATATCAAGAACGACACGCAGCTTAAGCCTCTTTTTGTGCGCCTCTTTTCATCTGGCAAATATTTTCATACTGACGTATAATACACCTCTCTTTGCTATTATAGTTTAGGTCCTGCCTTACACTCTGTACATGTAGTATACACATTTCATGCTCTTGTCTCCTCTATGCATACATTTTACGCCGGATTATCCCATATCGGTTTTATATTTGTGTGCGACAACATCGAACCGGTCTTATATTTTCCCATCAGTTTCCTCTAATTTCCACATCCACACCAGCATATTATGGAAATTTATTATTGCCACAAACATTCCCTTTCTTTTTCTACTTTCGGGCTAATTGATTTATTTCCTAACTAAAATTCTCCTCATTCTTCACCAACCACTTCTCTCTACTTCTAATTAATAAGAAGTGTGCACATAAAAACCTAGCCAGGAGTTTATAGTTATTTAATCTGGGCATTAATCGGTTTAACGTTAACAAACCGTCTCGGTGTTCGGGTGCAACTCGCTTTTTGGGCGCATAAAACAAATCGAATGTCCTAGATAAGACATTAAACAAATAGGCGAGTTTCTTCTCTCTTTCTTCCTCTGCGCTCGGGTAACGAGAAATTTAAGAAACCGATCGAATAATCATAAAAACACCATTACTCGGAGATTCCGTTCGAGTAAATGCTTGCACAATCGAATAAATAAATGTTAACTCCTTGTATTTTGTTTTATAACTATCGTAAAATTTTCTCTTGTTTGTCCGAAAAAAAAAGTAAAGCTATAGATGTGTGCGTGAAAATAATACCTTAAGTGTAATTTCCAAGGTTGCTAGTAAAAATTAGTCAAATGCTATGCGTATCATTTAAATTTGTTTAAATTTTATTGCTTGGTAACTTGGTTTACTGTAATGTGGAAATTTAATAAACTTTTTTGGAATGTCCGTTGTGCTTTCAGAATTTCTTGGTTTCTGCAAATTCTACTGCCATTTACAATTGCTGAAGTTAACATTAAACAATTATTCATTAAACAAAAATAATTATCATTTATGCAGTTACAATCAAGTAGTTAATCCTTCCTAATTGGCCGCAATTTCCATTGCTTAAATTAATAAATTTGGGAAAATATTTACAAATAAAAGTAACAAAACTGTAAAACTTAAAAAAAAAGAATTATTTATTCAATTCTTCTTTTTTACAGGAAAAAAAAAGTGAATAATTTGTATAAGAAACTATTAAACTTTCATTTTTTAAATAGAATTTTCATTAAAATAAGTTGCGTAAAGTGTTTTCACTTAATATTTCCGTAAAGAAATTACGACAAAAACCGTGAAAAGTAATTTACAAGAAAGTGCGGCTTAAGCCAATGACATAATGAACCACAAAATTAAATAATAGTGAAAAAGAGAAGAAAGCAAACAATAACTAAATGGCTCTCTAGGATAATTTTAACTGGATGTAACTAATACGCGCGAGAAGAGACAAAAAGACGAACGCGAAGCAAGGAGAATTCTCTCTTAATGACTTCGCAAATGGCAGTAAAAATATTTATAAACCGTTGTGTGTTTAAACGGTAGGTAATTGCGACCTGCGATTTCCACGGCCGTAAAAAAGCAAATTCAATTTCGCAAACATCCAGGCTTCAAAGCCCGGTAGGTTTGTTGAATGGCGATATGCGTTGTCGTGCTTCTCCTTATCCTCAGCTTCTTCTTCGGTTATTATCGTTCTTTCTACAATGTAACACACACAACTGCTCGAAGAATGTTTCGAGCAGCCGAGCGTTTTTCTTTTTTAATTATTATTATCGCTTTATCTTAGTTTTCTATCGTTGCGTTTTTGCCACCGCATTTTGTAACGCGTTCGTTCAAAGAAACAGTCCGACAATTTTTATGATATAATACCGTTTTTACAATAAGCAATAAATGTCTTTTTTGTTGGTTTGTTTGTTTTTGAGATACATTACGATAGAAAAATGTGCAATTAAATATTACACATTAAAGTTATTATTGTGTGAAAAACAGTGTGTAAAAATTACTAGAAATACAAAAATAACGGCAGTATTAACTGAAGAAAAGTATTAAAATACAAATTTTGCAAACTTTTTCATTCGAGAAAATATTTATACGTGAAATAAACTTTTTTTTTATTAAAAATAAAAGTGCCTTAAACAAATTATAAGAAAATAAACTGTACGAGAAAGAGAAAAAGTTTCTGGGGTGCGTATTACGATTGGGATTTAATTTAAATTTTTATCCAATTCCGTTCATTGTGAAGTTGGCAAATGAGATTTCCCGGTAGGTCAACATAATTTTCGTGTGCCGCCTAAACGTTTCAGGCATCCGCAGCCAGCGAAGACGACGCCTTGTCGCTCTTGGCAGCCGGGCGCTTTCCTCCTTTCACGTCGCGCGTAATAAAGAATAAAAAGCGGGAACACGAAAGACGCAGAAGGGCGACAAATCGCCGCTTGCTTCTAGGTAATTATGTCAATCTGAATTTGCGTGATTATAAAGTCGCCAAGGCAAATTCCGTGTCGAGTCGCCCGGTGACGGCCGTAATTGTGTAATATGCAAATCTAATCAATTCGCATGTTCTTAACTCTTTTTGACCGTCGTCTCTTTGCATTGCCTAGCCCGTTGTTGCCTTTCCAGCCGGTTCATTGTGTGTGCGTGCATTGTACACATATACTTGTCCGCGCATGAAGCATATAAAGTAGCCGAACACCCACACACTTTCCCTTGCAATTAGTCATTACTTACTATTAATAATATAATATTAAGTTCTTACTACTTACTCGCTCTGTTATTACAGGCTAAAAATACTCACAACGAATCTAATAGAGCATTGCCACACAACCAAAACATAAATCTGTTCATTAATAATTCCGTTTTAGATCTTATCGCTTTTATTTAACATGGAAACGGTATTACTCTGTATAACAAAATTGGAAATCATTGAAAAATAAATATTTATTTCCTTAGGAGGGCGATTATTTCCAGTCACGTACGAACACGACACAAAAATTATGTTTCATAATAATGTTTCTAAAATATTAGCTCTAATTTTTTTGTCTATACAAAATCTGATTTTAATTAGTTCTTTCTGCTTATTAATCCAGATGTTAATTAAAAATATTTAAAGCGCAATTTAAAAAAATCATGGGAATATTTAAAAAGTTTTTAATTTTCTACCAATATAATAATCTAAGAAAATATTTACTTTTTTGGGTAATGTTTGTTACGTGACTAAATACAAAATAGCCAAGGACCAATATGAGAAAATATGAAACAAAATTTCTTTTTGTTCAAAAGGTATCTTCTTATATGCTAGCTTACACCAACCCCAAACGCCAAAAAAATCTATCTCTAATCCAAAATCTAGCAGCTGAATCATGCCTGAGTCGACTTAGTTACGGATCCTCTTTCGAAAGGAATCATTGTCATGTAACGAGGCGCAAAACTAAAGGAAATTGGAAATTTTACGCGCGCATAGTGTTCCTAGATGGGCAGGTAATAATTTTGCGGTTTAGTGTTTGTCGTTGGGATTATCCGCGCTCGGAGGGACCCGAAAAGGGACGCGTACACACACACACACACACACATACCCGGAATGGGTTTCAAGTTGAAAGAGAAAATTAAAAGCTCGTCCCCGAATGATAATCTTTATTGACGTAATCACATTGGACGCCGGACGATTAATTTCTTGCGCATATTTTCGTCACATATACGATTTTCGAAAACGACACGCATGATTTATGTGCCGTTCCGGATTCGAATTCGAGGCGGCGGAACCGAAAGGATGATATACGCACTGCTCTGCGCGAATAAGAAATATTTCTTACCGAAATCCGCACAGGATATACACATCGATTACTCTTTCCATCACTGACTTTCTTCCCCTTGTATTCCGAAAGGCGCCATATTTTTGGACTTGCACCAGATTTGAAATTCATTCATTTTTTGGAAATGTCTCTAAGGGTTCACTAATACATTATGATCCGAAAGCAACATTATAACTAAACCAAAAATCAATAATTAAGGAGCCACAAGTAAATACTTAATTTTCGGAAATTTGATTTATTTTGAAATTCATTAATTTTTTGAAAATGTTTTTAAGGGTTCACTAATACATTTTCATCCGATATTATAACCGAAACAAAAATCAATAATTTAAGGACCAAAATTAATCACTTTACTATCGGAAATTTGATTTATCTGTCTATAAAATTAAGGATTAAGGACTTTATGATTGTCCTATATAAACAAACAAAATGAAAACTATTTTTTTCAACTAGTATTCAGAAAGTTTTCCCTTTCATGTGGGCTAAAAAGACAAAATCGGCAAAATCTTGTGCACACAAAGTGAAATAAATAACGCATTATTCAACTGATCTCACTTAATACCTCTTTGTTCTTGCCCTATAAACCCTAATCGCGCCTAATGCGTAATATCTTTAACCCCAATCTCTGGCCACACAAATAAAGAAAAGGAAAGTAAAGCAGTGGTATCGATTCGCGGATTAATGTCCTTTTATTTCCGTGCTTCCCTGATTTAGTGCCAATGCATTGGGTAGAGGATAGCTCTTTGGAAGGGCCTGCGCGCGTTTTGTAACGACCTCCGCAAATAGTGGATCCTTTTGAAAATCTGGACTTATCTGCCGGTATCGCATACATATATTTCCAAGGCAATATTTCGAGCGCCCAAACTATAAGGTCCATAAAGGTCCCGCGGGGTATTATGCGAAGGACTCCTAAAGATTCTACGTGAGTTTTATAGGCTACAACTTTTTTTTTTGTGTTGTCTTAGTTGTCAATTTTCCACAATGTTACATCTCCAACAATATACCACACCACTACACACTTTTATTGGTCTCTTAAAAAATAATTGTTGAGTTATTCAAATTTTTCAACTTAAAAATTCAGCTTTTTTCTTTCTATAGCCGCGATTGTGTGGGTTTTATATGGTTTTTACTTTAAGTATCATTAAAGTGGAATCTGTCAATGAAGATATAAGTTATTGGGAATAAAAATTTTAGTAGTTAGAACTGGGAACAAATGAAAACTTTAAGCCTTCCATTATGTTACCGCGATATTATAATGCGATATTTTTATTTCAGTCGGGAATAAAGTTGTAAGATACTTGCAATAGTGTAGACGCCGTACCTAAATACTAAGTGGATATTTTCCGAGAAAGCAAATTTCTTTATAAACAAAGTTGCGGAAAAGTTGAAGGAACTGCAACTGACAGGCGATTAGTCTACCATCTAAAATGGATTTCTCGTTTGAAATTAAATGATCTATAAACCGATTTATATGTGTACTTGTACTTGTAAATAGTATAATATCAGTGTAGCTGTGTTGGATATAAATCGGAGCAGTTTTGCTGCGGCCGGGGTGTAGATGCGGGTCGATTGTATACTGCCTATTTTGTTAATTAAACTAGGCGCTAGTCGTTAATTACTCGCCCAACTGGCTATACACGCACTTCACATAAGGGTATGTATCTGCCGTCGCTGCTGCGATACAATAAGTAAATAAACTTTTGGCCGAACTCCAGCCAGCCTTCTTACTAAATCATATTAATTAATTAACTTATTAAACTTAAACTCGATAATACGCGCGGCGGTATAATAAAGAGACGCTTCCACTACCATACCGCCACCATTATGTACCTTCAACTGTTGTCTAAAGGTGTGTCGAGCTATCAAGTTGTGTGGATGCGGCTGTCGGCAAATAGTACGACGTCGGATAATTATGTGAGATGAAAATGATAGATCAGGGAGTAATTGATTAGATGCGGTTAAGGTGCCAAGATGCGAATCTGGTGCGGTCTTTTTTGAGGGCGGCTCGGAGCTGTTGTTTCCCTGTTGTACGAAACGGCTCTTGATGGGCCATCATTAATCATAATTTCGGTGCTAGACGCAAAAAGTGGTCTATCAGTTTCCACACTGGATGCGGGGCTTTGTGTTGATATAAGAGTTAAATTAGTGCAGATAAAGAGCGGACTTTTTGTCGTCTTTTGCATTATTTAGTGCTGCTTTTGTCCGCCGAAAAGTCAAAGAATTGTTTTCTGCTCGACGTTTAATTATTTTAGTAAAATTATTATTATTTATTTCCATAATTTTTTAATTACCTAATGGAAAGTTATTTTGTCATATTGATTTTCATTATTTCTTGTAGGTACAGGGTTATAACCAGATGAGTGATCCAGCTAATTATTTCTTTGCATAATAAATTAACACTTTTAAGTAAAAAAAAATCAATTTACATCTTTTAACTTCTTAAGTTTACAATAAAATAAAACAAAAATATTTTAAAACAAAACAGTTTCCAAATTGCACTTAGTTGATGACATTTAAGATTTAACGATTCAAAAGAAGTGCAAGTTGGTAATGGCAATAAATGTTGCTAAGTTTCGTAAAACTAGGTCAACAAAAGTTAATTAATTATTTTGTTTGAGATTGCATTACCCAATCAATTTTCACGTTTATTTGAATGACTAAATTTGGTTTTAACAGAAAATAAAATAAGGTTCACTTTATTTTATTGCAAAATTTATAAATTTTATATAATGTAAATGATATAGAACTTATTAAAATTGATTTCGTAAGCGAACGACTTCGTCAAAATAATGGTGAAATAATTTAATTAACTTTAACCTGAACTTCGTCTTGAACTACAAAAAACTTTTTTTCTTAATGGTATTAACATAAGTTTTTTTTTTCAAAACTCAAATGAGCTATGAAAATTTTATTAAATAATTTAGATTAAGCCATTTGTAAATTTATCATTAATTTAATTAGACAGTTTTCTTGAAATTACTTGTCAAAAAAATGGGCAATTTTAAGTTTTTCCGGGATTTCAGTTTTTACAAACAATAAGCAGTATATGCTGAGCATGTATTCCCGCAAAACTTTTCCCATTTAAACGCATCTCTATTTTCATTATTTGAACTTCAAATTTTGAAGATAGAGAAGATAAAAGATAGCAATGCAGGGCAACCCAAAACGGAACTCCTGGTATATGATGAATTTAACTGTTAAAATTAAATTTGCAATTTACAATTTATGATACTGACCATGCATTTGCAGTTAATTATAAATTAACATTTTTTTTTAAATTGCATATTTTCGTTAATTAAAATAGCATGTACTGCAAAATGTTATAGAATTAATCCTTAGCTTTAGTACTTTGCGGATTTTACTTTATTTTTCCTTTTTTATTTTTGTTATATATTTTTTTACAAACAAATTATTTTAATTCAAATATAAAACTAAACTAACAAAAAACAGAAACATGCAAATGTTTTCAATAAAAAAGTTGATGATAAAACAAAATAAAAACTTTCAGTTATCGCCGTGAAAATATAATTCAATTTTAAATTTCGACAATTCGTGAGGTACTTTTGCAGTATAAAGCAAATGGTAAATGGCAAGGTATACTTTTACGGTTTCCGCGCAAATATAAAAATGGTGCCAAATGCAAGCCCTGAATAAAATAACAATAATAATAAAAACCGGGCATACGGTTTATTTTTATTATTGCTAATATTCGCGGTGCACTTCCACTTCCACACACACACACACACACACACACACACACACAGACACACGCACACACACACTAACAAACGTACACACAAAAAGCCAAGCAGTTCATACAGTTTGCTTTCGTTTGCGAATATAAGTAATGCTGAAGAGTTTTGGGGTTTTCTTGCAAATATAGCTTATAGCGGCAACACACACGATTTTATAGGTTTTCATGTCTACGAAATAATATACGCACTAATACTCAAGCACGTTAATTAACCACAAAAATAATCTGATATCAAAGAGAGGTGTTTGCACGACACATAATTTATACTTGCACGAAGACTTTACTGGCCCCATCTAAGCTTATCTGGCTTTATTATTTTATAAATTTCCATGTTTATATGTGTTTCATGTACACATCTGGCTATTTCTGGACGTTTATTACTGAAAACGTTTCGGCGTTTGATATTATTTAATAAATTCGCGACTTTATAATTTTATGCAGAAATTGTTCGCTGCGCGCTATCTTGATCCACAGCGACTTATTATTGTCTGCTTTATACAAGCATATATACATACTATAACATATATATATATATATAATACAGCGAGTATTATTTACTTGGAATCGTTCTTGCTCACACTAATTCTCGAAACTGGCTCGTTAAAGCAAATACTGCGCGCCTCAAGACAAGAACTCTAATTAACTTTAATCGATTCATACTTCCGCATGGAGAAAAAACTAGTTCATAGGCCATAAAGCGATTATTTACTATGTCACTGTATAATTTTGTAATTATAAACGTGTTGGTTAATATGAGACCCTGTGGAGCCGTCAAATTTTCCAAATTTATGGGGTGCTAATGCATTTAATAAATGTTTTCCTTTTGTCTTATGATAAAATTTCTTATTCAAAGACAAAAATGTTTTATTTTATTACTTATGACTCGCTTTTTTTTTCCATAATTTTTTTATAATAAAAATATATTTGCTTTTTGTTAAAATCAAAGTGAGAAAGAATTTGCATTAACTGTTGATTTACTGGAAGAAAAAAAAATGAATGCAAAACTTCAGTGGAAAAAGGGGTAACAATGCGATTATTTACAGTGCCATTAAACTTAGAAGCAGAAAGCATCGACTATTGGACCGAAAAGTCGATTCCGCGAATTGAGGGACTCGCGTGCAATTTTTGCAATGAAAAAGTCATAATGCAAGTGCAATGTTAGCGCAACTACTCGACTGTGCGAGCACACAAGTAGCTCTTCGGAAGAGCATTAGAGCAATTTATTTAAATCGCAGCTACTTCGCATATGTAAACGATCGATGTTGTAAACTTGTCGCAATTCCAGTAGTAAGAACCCGATAAATTTCCTCATAAATTAATCCAACGGTTTCAGACCTTGTGAGTCCGGCTCGATTTGCATAAATATTTTGTTTCCATTACCCAATTCCTCACGTACACATACATAAATATACACACATCCGTATAAATAGATAATCGGTCTTTGTATGTGAGGTTTTTCTGTTTTCTTTTCTTTCTTTTTTTAATCGCATGTACGAATGGTGTCACGAGCAAAAAGTCTATTCCTGGGATAGTTCCAGGGTTATGATTATATGGTCATAGAGGTGCATGCATATGGTTATTTCAATTTTATACATCGGGCCCGAACAAAGGAAAAGTCCAATCAAAACTTTTATAACAAATTTCAGGGAAACTTTTGCAATTTCCAAGCGCCGTGTCGAATGTAGTCCGGCTACAAGCTGGCTATGAGGTTGGTACAAATGGGGACCATTTAGCAGAATCATGTTTCCAGCGCAAACATTCGTGTATTCAGTTATTGGCCATGGTCATGGGTTTCTCTAACCTGGTAATCCTTGTTCATCTCACCTCAAACAATTAGCAATCATTTGTTTATTGGCACCTAAAAGGGGTGAAAAATTGAAAAGGGGACTTTGTGTATTAATTAAACATGCCCTGGCTGGTGACCAATCAGCTATTTTAATTATTATCATTTTTTTTTGTTAAACATATATTTAGTATATATTCATAGAAATCTTTCTAAATCTTGGCAGCCAATTAGTAATCCTTTGAATTTGGAACAAAATACGTACATTGGAAGAAGTACTGAAAACGGCCATCAAATGACCTCAACTTTTAAATTTAAATTTGTCTAAATTTAAGTTAAATATTGCTAAAATATTTTAAGATTACTTAGCTTAAATTATTAAACTATTAGTGATTTTCAACTAGTACAAAATAAGGAGTTTTTAAAAATATTCCTTCTTTTAAAAGAACAAAATATATATTTCATCGTGGCTTTGAATTTGAAACGAACCTTCAGAACAAAATTTAAACAATACAAATGTATTTAGAAGATTTTGCACGCGATGGGACGTTATCCACGTAAGAAGTGATTTTTCTCGGGAAAAAGGGCCGCGGGACAGAAAGCTATGTCACTGTCATACGCAAACACACGTCTTCGCAAAGAATAAAGAGCGAAAAACGGGCAAAAGAACGTCGGGACGAAAGTTAGAACAAAAAAAAAAATGTGCTGCTGTTGCAGTTCGCACGTTCGAAAGGAGAGCGTTTTTACGTCGTGCTTGGTTCTGTGTGTGTGTGCTTGAGTGGGTGAGAGTGCGATGGCATGGTCACAAGGTCCATCGGGAACCGTTAAGAATTCCGCTTTTAATATTTCACGAATACATAAACGCTAGATCCTTTTTCCATCGCCCATATATTTCGGATGTGCGAAAATTTATTTACGACGACATTCAATTGCTTTAAGAGCTTCTCTTTGCGCGTCCCGATTGAGTTCTAAAAAACTCAATTCGTACCATCCGGTATTGATAATAAAGTCCTCCAGGGCCTTAAGGGATACCAGTCTATACATATAAATAGAAAGTAATCGCATTTCCTTAAATGTACGCCCAAAATAAACATTAAGGAGTCAAAGGGGTTCACGAATTCTCAAAAAGGATAACTAACTAACATTTAATATTATTTATTTATTCCCATCCTACTTTAAGTATTTTCCTTTATTATTTAATTGTCAGTACATTTCTTTCAAGGAAGTTCAATGCAAAATGAGTGGCCAATAAGCTCACAGGACGTTTAATGAAACTAGTTTTAATCGGCAATAAAGTTTTGAAAGGGGGAAAAACGTTATGAACGCCAATTTAAAAAGAAAGGTTTTTATTTTTTGTTAAAGTAACAGTCGACGCTCAAATTTGTCCTGCTTCAGTCCTAAGGCCGGTCGTTTCGTTCGCTTAAGATATTATCGCCTTGTAATTAGACATCGTAAAATAGTTTAGCTTGCTTCTAGTTCTATAGGCAATCAGCAAACTGAAAGGACTGTAAACTTTTAGGTGTTTTCTTTGTAAATGAATGAAAACAAAAAAAAGTGCGCATAACTAAGCAGATCTCCATCAAAGCTGTATGCACGGAAAAGACCAATTAAAGGGTCAAACAACGTAGATAATAATATGCAAATTACACCGAGTGTAAAACAAACGTGTGCGACATAAATAATTTGTTTTTGCGCCCGATATATAGTATATATGTAACTCGAGATCACACACTCGAAAAGTTTGTTTTATATGATCCGAGCAAAAAAAGAGGACAAAATCAGGACGAAAATCGATATGGGACGCTAATTCAGGCTACGGTTTGTAATTATAGGAAATTCCTTGCGCAGTGGAAAGTGTAATTTTGTCCACGTAAATTAATTTAATTGGGGTCAACAAAAATAATGATACCATTATGCGCGTTGTGTATATTCCACCACACAGCCGCACACACAAAATTCTCACCTTTTTCCGTTGCTATTATTATGATTAGCCCGGTAGCAGTAATTGCGTGTTATTGTCCCCCGGACACCCTACAACAAAAGTATAATTAGATATCGCCCGTTTAAAACGGAATTATGGGTGGATGTAATTTCGCTTCGTTATGTGTATATTATATAAAAGAAACTGGTTAAATTAAATTACGACTATTGGTACAAAAAACTCATTATTTCTCGTTTCTGCTTGTTGTTGTTGTTTTTTTTTCTCTTCTTTTTTTCTCTCTCAATATATAAGGACGTCGATAATGAGTCCGCCGAATAAATTACTGTAACAGTACAGCTGGAACGTTTATTATAATTTCTACCGTTTTACCAGATTCGTGCCTAATACCTCTTTAATTAAACAAAATTAACGGCTTAAAAAAACCTAATTCGGCGTATGCGGTTTGTTCGAATTCCCCCCCTTTTGCGAATTAAGTCTAATCCTTAATTACGAAGCTGTTGTTTAAATGCGGCTTGCAGTTTTTATGCTAATTTTATTGACGAAGGTGTTCTTAGCGAAGGCAAACTATTAAAACGATAATCGCTAATTGCCATAAAAATTTTATAATTGGTAATTTTTTACGAATTTTTATTGGCGATTATTTTTTAAAGGAATTAATGAGCTCATTAACCACTGATTAATGCTAATTGCTAATTACATTTTTAATTTGCTTCCATAATTATTAAAAAAATTAAATTAAAATTTGCAGAGAGAAATTTAAATATAATAAAATTGAAATTTTTCAAAGTTGTTCACATTATTTATGGATTTTAAAAGAAAAATAATTAAAAGTTAATAAAAAGAATTTTGGTAGAAATCATATACAGGAAACAATTTTTTTCAGACAAACAAAAACTACCTTATTAAGCAATTATAAAAATTTAATTCGGAAAAATTAGAATTTGAACGGGTGTTTAAAAAACAGCAATCTTAAAAGTACCGAAAATTGTAAGTGGCAAACATTTAGTAAAATCCACAATGCTAAGCACGCCGCAAATGTATTATTAAATTCTTAATTGCTGTAATTATTGTTCTTCGACTGAGTGTACAACTAGCCTCCGCCACTGTACAAACGAACACTTTTTTTAACACACCTGAGTTGTGTGTTTTGATTTAATTGTCAGAGTGAGTGACACGCACCACTTTTCGAATAGTAGGTACGCCGCAGCGAGTAATTACATGGTTAATCAGCATTCATTTAATAATAATAGGATCGTTAGTGTTGCATTCTACACTTTTATAAAGAATTGAAAAGCAATTTTAACCTTAGATTTATGCAATTAATCGCAAATAATAAAACAGTAAAATCTATTTTTTATTGCCACGAACAAGAAGCGAATGCAAAGCAAAAATTTTTTTTTTTATTACAAATAGTAATAACCAATTAATTTATTTGTAGTTATATTCTACTGTTGCCTCTATGCAACTATTAATAAAAATAAATAGTTATTTTATGAGCAGACCACACCAAGTGTTTACTTGTATAAAAATTTGTTAGACGTGAAAGATCGCGCTATAATAATTGGCATTTCATTTCAATAAGTTTATTGCTTTTTTAATAATTTGTGGTTATAAAATTGGATATAAAATTATTAAGGGCTTGGTTGCCTTTACTTTCTGGTTTCGAAAATAATTTGTTGTTAGTGTCAGGTTCCGGGAATTATCGGAAAAGAACTAATTGGCTATAATGGTCACGCTATTTACTGCTTATTGTTACTAATTAATTAACTAATAACTGTTTCGTGCAGAATGTTTTCAAACGTTTTCTGGGCTTTTTATTTTTACTTTGCCAACTTTAAAACTTGCTTTTAGTTGTTAAACCGCAGTTGCTAATAAATAATTTGAATTTTGTGGTTTGTTTAGTATTTCGGAAATTATCTTTTCATTTCACTGATTAATTGTTCTTTAATTTAATCTACTACTTTCGTGCCGTTATAATCCACGGTTTTTGTGAATGAATTTCAAATAAAAAATTGTTGTAATATAATTTTTAAAATATATCATTATTAACATCATTAATTAGGCAAATGGAAGAATAACATTGCTTAATTCATTATAAACATCTGTGAATATGTTCATCAAAATAAAAAAAATTGTAAATTAACACTCTGTTTATTATGAATTAATTAAATTTAACAATAATTTATTCTGTGGTTATGGCAACCGAATGATAAATATATGTTTTTGTTGAGCCGAAATTTGTATTAATTAATTCTGTAGCAGATCTAGCTTTCATTAGTTAATTAGTTACAGTTTTTTTTTTGTAGATGAAAATTACAGTATTGTTTTTAAGGCAAATAGGGCAAATGATTTTTAATTGTTAACTGCGGTGCAATTTAGCGCATCTCATATTATTTGCCTTCACGAAACGCTACAAATTATAGAAT
>JASKGO010002825.1:0-14847 GCA_030556065.1 Holobus sp. GC000080
AGTTGCAAAAAATCTGTTATATTAAAAAGTTTCATTATTCCAAGAAGAGTTAAGATAAAAGAAAAGTTTCAATGGTTCTAAACTACATTTTAGCTCTACTATCTTGTTTTTAAATTTGGCTACTACGATCGGGACCACCCTGTATGTAAATAAAACAAAGTTTGATGATTTCTGCTAATTCAGGACGCGCATACTTTTAAACTTAACATAATCTCTAACCTCATGAAGAGGAAAAAAATCTTTTACTTCTAACGTACCGAACTTATTGGTTTTTATTTCACAAATTTTCACAAAACTCAATAGCCAAAACAATTCCAGAAGTTTATAGAAGGTACAAAAAAAAATTACTTTATTTAGAGGGCAGTAAAAAATATGAATAAATAAATTTTACTTTTGTAAAAATATATTTGTCTTTTATTGCATGATGCCTGATAATAATTAATGTGAACTTTAGTGATTAGTATTACTTAAAAATATCAAGAGAAAAAAATTCTATCGCACTTTCCTTTTGAAATAATCCCCACTTTCGGATATTTTTGGCAAAATTTGTGGCTCAAAAAAATCATGGCAAGACCATTAAATTAAATTTTTTTAACAATTTTTAGTGAAATGTGTGATCACGCATTTTATTAATTATTTATTGTGCAAATTGCGCGGGGTGATTGAAAAAATAAAATAAAAATTATTGAAATCAAAAAAACTTCATTTTTTAAATGGAATCACTAATATTTGGTTCACTATTCAAATTTGGCTTAATAAGGTCTTCTAGAAAAGTTTTATTTCGTAAGTTTACAATAAATACTTTTCGTTTTGTCATTTAAAGAAATCTCTAAAGAGATTTAGTTTTTTTTTTCGAAATAACTCAAAAAGTATTCATCGTAGACTTATCACATTGAACTTTTCCTGAAGGCTTCTTACGCCGTCATAATAATGATATTAAATAAAAAATGAGTAGTTCCATTTGGAAAAACACAATTATGTTGTAATTTTAAAAGTATTTTTTTATTTTGTCAAAAACCATGTGCCATTGGAATAATTTGTAATTAATGTAATGAATGAACACACTACTTGGTAATAGTTCTTAAAAAGAATTAAATTATTTTCTTCTAAAATGAGAGAGATATATTTTTTTCAAAAACCAATTTTGACAAAAGTATCCGAAAGTGTGCGATATTGCAAAAAAGAAGCGCGACAGAAAAAAACTTTTTCAACAAAATCAACTGTATTTTTTACTAGAGATAAAAATATGATATAAAAATTGCGGTGATCCATTTTAAAATATGAAGCGAGTACCGACATCCAGTATTACCGGAAGTGACTTGAAGTTGAAAATATTTTCAAAAAATGTAGTACTCGCTTAAATTAGAAATGGAAAAGAAAAAAAAAATGTGATTATGTGGTGCTCATATAGCGATGCCCTTCCGCCTATGAAAAATAGCCTAAGTCCCTAATCACTAGTCCTAGTGGATTCATTACAATTACTAGTGGTTGTGCTTTTGCAAAAAAGTATTGCGGTTATTGTACAATTACAGTGTGCATAAAAAAGATATATAAAATCCAAGTAGGAGCTAAAAAAAAATCGAGGGGTACAAGTAAAAATTTTCTTTTCAATCTCTACCAAATTACATCGATCTGCGCTTAAATTGCTTTTTTACATTAGTTAAATTATTATTTCTTATGATAGAGATAAATTATATCAACTTATTTTTAATTAGATTGTTTTTATTTAACCAGAATTCGTAATTTCCACCACTAATTCTTTCGTTATAAGTATATGATATTTTAATGTGGATGGCTTCTAATATCAATTTTTTTACAAAGACATTATTTGTTTTAACTTTGATTATTAAAAAAATAGTTCTCTCAATGAATAAGATATAAACACCCTGGTAATACCTTACTTTTTTAGTATTAAAATAACTATACCTGTACATATTCTAGAAGCACTAGTAATTATTTCGTGCAATCGGGTAATTATAAATTCACTCTCACTTTTCCATTGGTTGAATTTAATTGCAAGAGATTCCGAACACGATATTGAATTCTAAATCAATTTGGTTGCTTTGAAATAGAAAGAATAAAATGTCGCAACAGCAGCAACAACCGCAAATACAACAACAGCAACAACAATCAACACCCACGCAACAACATCAAGCGCCTTTACTAAACGTTAATAATAATAATAGCGGTCATCAAACGACTGTATTGAATGGCCCTAGCGGAGAATTAACGATGGCATTTAAAGATGCCCATTTGTCCGAAAATTTGGTAAGATTAAAGTGGTTTGTGCGAATAGTTCTATGCTAATTCCGTGCTTTAATCTGATGTCTGTATGTGTACTAATTAGGCAGTAATTACTTATGACAGTAGATCACTTACGAGGAAGTGGAAAAGCCATTGAAAGTGCACTTAGAAGTAATTGCTACGAGTTTCACGTATAATTCGATATGATAGTGCTTTTATAAGTACTTTCTTTTTAATTTTTTTTAAATTTAGATTTGTTTACATATAAAAAAATATAAAAAAAATTAGTACCACACCATTCACCAATATTAGTTTTTCCGTGTAGAATTTACTTATATGCAGTCGAAAATATGATAAGTATTTCAAAATGGCTTTATTTGTTTCTTGTTTTGTCAATTAAGTTTTGCTTAATTACATTGAGATCCTCAGTGCACTAGTGGATTAATTTTTAATCAAAATTTTGTCGGTCGTCCAAATAATTCGTATATTGAAAGGATTCACGGGAAGTCTGTTGTATGATTGAAAATTAAACTTCAAATTTTCAAAAATAAAATCATATCATATGATGATTTGCAAATATATTTTAAATATCAAAATTATGTACAAATTAAACTTTCATTATTTAATTCTTTTATTTTTTTGCAAATCGCAGTTTGGTTTAGCTCACTATTACATTGAGGAACTCGACTATCTTCAGCTTAAAAGTAAAATGTTTTCAATATCCATTGCAAAAATTAATATCTCAAACAGTTATACCCCCTTTTTGTCCCAAATTGTATTACACATTTTTTAAAAATCTTTGATAAATAAATTAATAAAATTTGAGTTTTAATCATTCCATCATGAAAAATATTTAATATTTAAACAGTAGTCTGTGTACAAACTAAAAATTATATATCACAGTTTGTCATAATTAGTCAAAAAAGAACAAAAAACATATCTGTAAAATCCGTTCAACTCGAACAAACGTAATTTTTTAGAAGTGCTCATTTGAAAACCAGTGTAATTTCAAAAAGGCCCGGAATTGGTCTCATTTTTAAATTAGTTCCTTGAAATTGTTTAAACAAATGAAAAGTTGTGAAAAATGAAACAAATTAATAAACCTCTACGGACTTAAATTTTTTTTCTTGTTTTTGATTAACTGTTGAATAAAATTGTGCCCATTTTTGCTAATTTCATCAAAATCTCTATCTCTAAATACTTATACAGTTTAATAAAACGGCAACCTATTAAATTAACTCTACTTTTGAAGAAAATGTTATATTAAAAAGTTTAAATTATTATAGGGATTGATTTCATAATTCAATCCATCATCATTTATATAAAATGAAGTAATATGTACTTTTTTTTATCTGGATACCATTAAATATTCTAATTTGAAAATCAAATTCATTTATTTCGCCTTTTATTTCAATTTTTTTTTTCTTTTTCATATTTTTTTTTTATTGTTTATAATAATAAATAATTTACTTAGTTAACCATAAAAAACATGTTTTTACATTTTATAATAAAGGTGAAAGAACTACATTAATAATTTCGTGTTCAAGCATCTGACGTGAACGTCATAGGTTACATAGGTTAAAATGTTTATCTAAAAAAAAATCCAAACTTTTTTATACTTATTTTAATGTTTTTAATTAAAATATATGTCTAATTCATGAAAATAAATTTTTAAGTCAATTAAACATTAAATTTTAATAAAATATATATATTTGCAATATTTGCATGAAAGAAAACTTAAATATAGAAAATTGAAAATGAGAAATTGACAAATGAAATCAATCGAGGACAAGTTGCAATTTGCGTCGTACAACTTTTTCACTGTTTATGTATTTTACGGTTTTTTGATTTCGAATCAATATTTATGTGCTCGTGCAGCGTGTATTTATCCACTCGGAGATATCGCCCAAGAGAACCCCTCACCCATATTTCCACATAAAGTAACCCATATCCATAAATCCACCCCCGCGTTTTGGGACATTCCAAAACTACGCTAACTCTATTCGATTATACTCTACTTTAACTACAATCACATTTGGCCCTATTTCATATTATGCACATTTATATGATTAGCCTAAAGAACCCATTCAACAACAACAACAACAACAACCCCAACAAGTTTTTCAACAACAACAAAGACCCCAATTGCAAAGATTGGACAGCCGACCAACGTTTCCCCAGCAACAGCAACAACAGCAGCAGCAACATCAATTGCGTCCACCCGGACCACCAGGTAGTGGTCCCCCACCTCAATTTCGTCCTCGATTTCCCGTGAATCAACCTCCGGGAGGACAAGCGCCCTTGTTTCGTCCGCAACAGCGTTTCGTGGCTGTCAATCCTCCTTCGGGTGTCAGGCCAAACTTCCAAGGACCTCCTTTGCAACAGCAGCAACGTCCTTTGCAACGGCCTCCCGTTAGACCTCCAGTGCCTTTGCAGCCACAACAATCGTTCCAACAGCAGTCGACCAGACTCGAAGAGGAACCGAAATTGGCTAGAAGCTTCACTATCGATGCTCCCCCGGTAGTTCCGAATGTTGTTCCCGAAGAATCAAAAAGTTTGATCAGAACTGTCAAAAGTATGGACTCGGAACTGATAAGTGGGCAAACGGAGAAAATGGAAAGCGTGGAGAAAGTGGAACGAATTGAAAGGGATGAGGAAATAGTGCCGCCCAAATCGCTTAATTTGGCTCAGAACGGAGCTCAAATGAGTCCTAGTCCGAGTCCCCAGCCCGAAACTGTCATTGAAGTAAAACCGAAAACGGAACTTCCTGTTGGTAGTGGTGCTGATTATGTTGGTAAGCCACCGAAAGTGCCCACTAATGGTAAAACTGCTTCATCGCGCAAAGGTTTTCATGTTTTCGCTTTCCTCGTCTCTCTGCTAATATTGGTTTTGTTCTTTGTTTGCAGATGGGGATAACGACAGCGGAGTCGATGAGTCAACCCAAGGGAATGTGAGTTATTGGGTTTTATATTTTTTAATTTAATTTCAAAAACAATTTCTTAAGTTACATGAGTTTTAGTGCGTTCTTGAAACTGTTAAATCAATTAAATAATACAGGGGCCATAAGAGTTTGACTTAAAAGAAGGTTGTTTAAAGAAGAATATTCCAATTTAGAGCTTTTTTATTTTGTTTAAATGTTATTTTATGAGAATTTTTCTCGACCGTCCTGTACAATTTGTATAGAAAATAAAAACTGGAATAATTAAACACATATCGTGAAAATCACAAACAAAATATTTATCAAGTTATCATTAAAATTTAAGAAGATAGGAATTTTCTCGATATCCTAATTTTGACAATCAAAACCGGAAATGAGCAATATACAGGGAGTCCCAGCGAAAAGTATCCACCCGGAATAAAATGAAAACTACTCATTTTATGAAAAATCCCTGAGACACGTTAATTTTTGTTCTTAGGGGGACATCTTTTGGAATATTTCGTTATGGCGTAACAGTCACCCCCTGCCCCCTACGGTCCCCGACTTAAAAATCTTAAATGGCATGGAGGGTCGAGTGACCCCTCATTTTAAAGAGAATATTTTTTTCAATATTATAGTGAAATCCGCATTTAAGTCGATTCAATAGTTTTTTTAGTAAATAATTATTGAAATTGATACAAATAACAACTCTTCTTGCTAAATTAAAGGAATTTAGATTTGGTAGTTGTCGCGGTGATTCGATGCATTGTGACACGAGATGTTGTGGCATATGTTTTTCCATTCACCATATGCTGTAGCAACATTTCTCAATATTTCTTGATCGCTGTTCAGTACGGGGTTAATTTACTTTTTACGGCCCACTTATGAAACAAAAATTAAATTATTTAACTTTTTTGTGACCCGATATTTTGGAAAACATTATAGCATTTTCAAGCCCAATAAAATTTCTCGGATTGAGAAATCAGGCTCTAATCTTTTTACCAAGCGTTTACCAGAAAAACTCAATGGGGTTGATATCACGGAATCTTTAATATGACTCTTTACGAATTTAAATTTTGTGCGAGTCCAAACCTCTGTTTCAATCTCTTTGCGGAATACTACAAAACAAAGTGAAGTACTGTTTCCTAGACATCTTCATACAAGGTACTGCCTATCGGGGGAATGTGGAGATAATCTGAATTCATCCATTCCGTCTTCAACGGAGCAATTTTGGTTAGCTCGTGGGAATTGCGTTACGCTATGGGTCCTAGTCAAAAATAGGCAATTAGAATCTTCGGATTCCAATTTCTTTCCTTGAGGCGTCAACTATTCGTATAGGCTGAAGTTTCCTAATTTTTACACCTCCTAGATAATTTTAAAGCTCAATATTAGTGAAATCGTGGTACAATACCAATAGATTTCATAAAAATATTAGCGAAAAAATCCCTCATCTTTAGCCGTCGCAATTCGTGAACAGTTCTGTCCAGTTCTCTTACCGTTGCCTTGTTGATAGCTCTATAACTAGATACCGTTGATCAATCCAGGACACATTTCATTGTCTGATGCGATCTTCAGGACCTTCTAATAATGCCAAAGTTACTACTTACTACTGCAGTTAGTTAGTTAGTTGTAACCTACTAAATACTACTGCAATTTCTTACTGATTTTTCATTTTTAAAGCGCAATATTTTGCCAATGTACTAAGAAATAAATTATTTATGGTTACAAAATCAAATAAACAAGCAAATTCAAAATCAAACTTATACTGGATATGGTTGTGATTGTATAAATAAAAACATTATTAACTGATTTTACTTAAAATTCTGGCTGTTTGGTTTAGATGCACCAATTTTTGCCAGCAATTTAGTGTAATTTACGAAATTGAAATCTGCTTTTAAAAAGTTTTAAAATGGGTTGCCATAATGTAGGTACATCATTTCATTGAAAACATTCTGGAAATGTCGTCTCTTCAACACCCCATATACGACTGATTTTTTTTTTACAGTTTCAACGTCGTACTAATATCAATTAGCTTTGAAAATTTGAATTTGACTATTTAATAATAAACAGAAGGGGTCTGCATTTCATTTTTTTAATATATGTACAGAAGGGATCACATTGGATATGCTTAAAAACTCAGGTGAATTTACAAAAAATAAAATATCACGTCGATTTAAAAAAAATCGGTTTGTTCTCAATTAAATTGTAAAGTTCATTAGAAATTCTACCGAAAAAAAAGTGTCTTAACAATTTTTTTGTTGTTTCAAACCGTAATGGACATTTTAAATTAATTGACAACAAATTTAAAAAAAATCGATGCGATGTTTTGTTTTCGGAAAATTCACTTAGATCTATGATCGTTTTTATAAAGTGCTAAACATCAAACTATTGGCTATAACTAAAATACAATAGAAGATAAGTAAAATCTGATGACGCCCTTCTTGTTTCCTTGAAAATGTGTCATTAGGATTTTTTTTTTTTGAACTCTTCAAGTTCCCTCATGGGGACAACCAATATGGATTTGAAAATCATTTATGGAAGCAAAATGAAAGTTTTTGTACTTTTAAATTTAAAATGTTAATTTGTGTTTGAAATAAACATTTAAAATTTTTACTAATATGTTAAAATCCTAAAGAAAATTGAATTTTTAATTTATAACTACCATCAGGATCATTCGAGTAATGGTGATCACTCTCCAAGAAAAAATGTTAGAAGCAGCGGAAGACTTCCAACGCCCAATAAAAGTCGATCAATGTCCCGCGGAGGAATCGGATCACGAACACCACTAAGAAGTCCAGATTCTGCTCCGTCAACTCCAGGACCTCAAGAAAAGAAAAGTAAACTTTGAAACATTCAAATAATTCCATTCTATTAAAATCAACCAACATAAATTTTGTTTGTGAAACAGAAATTCCAATGAACAAGATCCAAGTCGGTGCAGCTCCTTCACCAAACTTAAAAGTTGTAAAATCTAAAATCGGTTCACTTGCAAATGCCAGTTACAAACCTGGTGGCGGCAACGTCAAAATCGAGCACAGGAAAATCGATGTGTCTCGCACTACCTCCAGAATAGGTGCGAAGAATGAGAGTTACACTCCCAGCGGAGGGGAAAAAAAGGTAATTGCTTACTTAATTAACACTTAATTAAGCAAGTTTTTATATTGATTGCCATTTTAAAATTCGAAAGATCATATCGCAAAAATTGCAATGGAATGCCAAATCGAAAATCGGCAGTTTGGAAAATACGAGTCATAAACCGTTAGGAGGTGATAAGAGGATTGAGACCGTTAAATTGGATTTCAAGGAGAAAGCCAAACCTAAGGTCGGATCTAAGGACAACCTTGGCCATACTCCTGGAGGCGGCGATGTTAAGGTATGTTCTTATTATATTAATTTATTAACTATTAACTGAATTTGGAAAATTATTTCTTGAAACAATTGGATATTTAAGTTTTCTGAAACTCCACGTCGGGATAGTTTACAAGAATCTGTAAAATCTCAACGAAAGGTATCTTAATTGAGTGAAAGCAATTGTATATAATGAACAATGAGTAGCTAGCTAGCACTTAATTACACAAAAATCACAATTTGTTATTCCTTGAAAAAAAAAACTCTTATTTACATTTATAATAAAATTTAGTAAAAAAATGAATATTTTTTTTATAAGTTTTGGTTATTAAATCATTTAATATTTTTATTTTTAAAAATACTCGTAATAACTATTCGTACTAAGTTTCCCTTAACTTATAAAAATTAAAAGCTAGAGTTAAAAAAGTTTAATTGATTATGATCTAGAATAACTAGATTTTTTTAGCAAAAACTGCAACAAACTGCATATAATTGAAGCACAAAAAACTGTGTGTGCATTTTTTGTTTGTTTGTTTGTTTTTTTTTTTCTTTTTCAAATCAAGACTATAAATTTTTCAGATCTTGGATCAAAAAGTGAACTTAAAAGTAGAAAGCAAAGTGGGCTCATTTGAGAATGTAAAGCACAGACCTGGAGGCGGCGAAAGAAAGATTTTCGACGATAAGGATTATCTCCGGCAACGATCCTCCGGATCAACCGAACATCGATCGATGCATAGTTCGCAGGTAAACCACTAACTAAACTTACAAATTAATTGCAATTACTACAATGACACCCGAGTGTTCAATAATTTTCACGCTTTTTTCGATTTATTTATTTTCGTAGAGTTCGTTGCCGTCTCAACCGTCCGATGCGAGAGAGCCAGTTTCCGATGAAAATCTCAATCGTGAAAACTAACTAGTATTTTAAACGATTCAATGATTTTATTAAACATTGTTTTAACTAAAAAATATCTTAAAAAGTAATAATAATCAAACAGAAATTATTTAAATCCATTAAATGACATAATATTCCCAAAAAGCGAAAATCAAAAAACTAACCTATCAAAATATTAAATGTTTGCAAAGTTCACCATCATTTATTAACTCTATTAAGAAGTAAGTGAATCATATACAGTGAAAATTATAACGTCTAAAGTAAAGAAAATTGGTTTTTCTGTTAAGGTTGCCTACGTTATCTCTTTTGCAATTGTTTTCTATAGCGGAGCGATGTTTTAAATAGAAACATCTACAATTTAGCAGACAATAATAGTAAAATGGGTTACATCATACAACTCCATAAAGATCGGAACCACAAAATCCATTTATCCGTTATGAAAGAAAGTTATGTCCATTTTTTAATTCCTACTTTGATTTTTTTAATTGAATAACTTTTATGACAAATGTTCTATTTAACTTAAGATTTAAAAAAATCTCATTTTATGAGTTGCAGAAAAAGTTATTCCTATAAATTAATTTAAGACTGCACAACCTGAAAATGTTAAAATTGAAAGCTCTAATTGTTCGATTTTTTCGAAATGAAGAATATTTTAGAGGCTGCTAGAATTTGGTTGTAACTGCGATTGGCGAAAATCCTTTCTTATCTTTAACCGTTTTCCTAAAATAAATGATCTAGGCATAAAAATACCCTGTATAAGAAATTACGAGTAACATAGGCAACCCAAATAGCAAAACATAATAGTTGGTTGTTCGGAAAGTTCTTTCCTTGATTTCCCATTGAGGACCTATATTTTTTTGCCTGATTTGGCAAGAATGCCTTGTGAAAAAGTTTTATTGATACTGCGCAGTAGTTTTTGGTTAGTACCATTTCAAATATGGAAGTGAAGAAGGACAGTTTCTCAATATTTTTCTTTTTAACTAACGAAACGATGAAAATGCTATTCAGACAACAAAAATGTGATTCAATTGAGGAAAAACTTCTTTAAGCTTTATTCGCTATAATCAAAAAAAAAACGTCTCTAATTTTCATAATATAAAAATGAACTTACTTTCCGAACAGCGTAATAAATGATAATACCGGATGACAACGATTTTAGGGCCCTGCCAATTTTTATTTACCAACCGATTGTTGTATAAATTACAACATACTATTTGTAAGACAACATTTCCAATTTATTTGCATAATGTTCAATTTTGTATCACTTCCGGTTAACCCGGAAATGACCACAACATTTGATTTTTAATTGGCATCTACCCTTTTTTTTCGCTTTTTTAGATTCTAAAGCTAAATCTTAATTCTAAACTGTATATTTCGATAATAATTTGATACTTTAATTGTCTTATTAGAAGTTGTTATATTTGATTGAAATTTTTTATAACAAATCGGTTGGTAAATAAAAGAACTGGCATGGATGGCCCGAAAATAGTTGTCACCTGGTATATTCTACGAAACAAAAAAATTCTCTGTATATTTAACTTAATGGGCGGTTAATTGTTTTCCAAATTGTATTTTCTTCTTAAAAAGAAAAACTCAACTGATTAACTAAAACTTTTCTACATTCGTCGTCCAAATGTTTTGCAGCTTTTTATACACACAAATGTAGACAAATAAAAGTAGTTTTTCCATGGAAAGAGATTGTTAGAAATCACGTTACACGATTGTAATAATAATTGTAATCCATTGATTTCAAGTATTGGTAGTGGCACAAAGCGTAAGTTAATTAAGTAAGTGATAGTAATTAAGTGGACCTCTATTTAGTAATTAGTTATGACAACTTTAAGACTTCTTCTAATAAGCAAATGACATAGTGCAACAACATTCTATGTATTTACTTGACTATATGATAAAATAATAAAAAAAAGAGAGTTTGTGTTTTAGAGAGCTTTAAGTAATTCAAACACTTGCAGTACTTGCACCTTTATTGATGTTTTAGAAGGGCGACAAAACATAGATAGCTTTTAACGCAAAACCAAAATAATATACCGAAGTGAATTTTTAGTTAAAAACTCAGACGCCACGCAGAACAAAAAGCTGCGGTCGTTTAGTTAGGATTCTAGAGACGGTCGAAGAGTATTACCCACGTGAACATAGCGAAGTTCTTATTGTGATGAACAGAGGACGAAGACATCATCCGCTGTATTCCAGTCGAAGTCATTCGGGGTTTTCTTTTAGAGACTCACCACCAATAGATTACTCACCTCGTGTACCCTGGCGATATTAACTGGTTCTTTAATCATCAATTATGTATTATTAGTAAATTGTAGTATATTGGTGTTATTTGTGAAAAAAAAAACTCAGCCCACTGCTGAAATTTGAAATATTTTGTTAATTTGGTTGCATATGTATTGTAATCTAAAATTATAACCTCAAAAGCGGTTTTTTCTGACCATTACTGACAGAAATTTTTGTTTATTCATGTTGTATTTAAAATAAAACTACACTTTAAACAAAGTTTCCCGAAAGACGATAATTTATTTAGTGAGTCTATGCGTAGCAGTATCGAAAATTAGTAAACATGAGCAGCACTGAAGAGTGGTGTGCTGACAAGCTCTCAAAACTTTTGGATGAAGATCTTAGGATTAGCACCTTAACGGAAATTAAGGACCACTTCCATGAAATTTCCGATAGTGAGGCCACACAAACAGCAGAACTTCTAGAATTGCCGATTTTATTCGACTGTTTGAACAATTCAAACAAGTAAGTATTATTATTTCCCCGATTATTATCCAATATCATGAAAACAAACAAATACAATAAAACAATTACATTGTCCAACAGAGAACAAGTTGATTTGGCTTGTGAAGTTCTTTCACTATGCATGGAAAAACTGGACATTGGTGAAACAACCAGCAGATACAGCATACCACTAGAGAGAGCTTTAAATCATCCGAATCCAGGTGTAAAACTGATGGCTTTGGAAGAACTTTCACGCATTATGCAATGTTCGCCAGTCCAACGGAGCACTCTAATAGGAAACATGTGTCAACAGTCAATATTTGCAACAATAGTTAAATGTATCGGCGATCCGGAGCTGCCTGTAGCTTCCAAAGCTGATTCAGTGGTCTCCAATTTCGCCATAAACAACCTAAACTGCCTGATCAATTCAGAAATGTTGCAAATAGTTCGCGAAACGATGGCCATCAACGAAATGGTCCGCTTGAGATTCTATCAGTTGTTCATCAACATCGCCATTTCCGATAAAACGCTGCACCAACAAATCATGGCAGCCGAATTGTTACATCCCATGCTGGACGAAATCAAAACCAATGACGTGTTACTGCGTTTGAACATTATCGAAATGCTGTCAACGCTGGTGTGTAAAGACTACGGCTATAGTTTCCTGCAGAGAGAAGGATTCATCGATCGCATTTTCAATCTATTCCTGAACGAATCCGATGCGATTTTTCTGCAATTGTGCGAGCCGGGCATCCTGAAATTTTACGGACAAATGGTGCAGAACAACACCAAAGATGCCCTGGAAAAGTATCCGCAAGTACTGGAGAAAATCTTCAGCAATTTATCTAATCCGGATCCCACTGTTTTGAAAGTTTCCATGGAAACGCTGGGCTTTATTTCCAGAAGGGACAAGGTGCTGGTCGAAGCCCTGTTGGAGAAACATTTGCCGGAAGCTTTGAGGGTTCTCAGTGATAATCTACATAATTATCCGACGGAGGTGAAACTGGTGGCACTCTCTTGGATCGAGGACTTGTTTTATTTGGAAAGGGAAAGTCTGAGCGAGTCCAGAGTGGCAATGAAATGGTACAGCTATTTGGGCCGCAGTCCAATGGATTTGATTATGTGTTATGCCAAAAATCCGTTCCAAGAGATACGAATTGCCGGTTTAAAGATTCTGTTGGCTTTGAGCAATCATGTATGGGGTCAGGACAAAATGAAACAGCAGCCTGGTTTTGAAGAATTTCTTTTGGATAGAAATATCGAAGTTTTCAAGGCGGCCAAGGATCTCAAGTATTCCATTGTAAGGAATATTGTTGATAGCGACTACGGAGTTTTCACATCCGATAGTATTAAGCGTTTTCAGAATTATGTTAACGAAGGGGCACATTTTGTTGTCGCTAGTACTGAAATTGCCATTGAGGGCAATGAATAATATTTCTTATTGGTCTAATTTGATATATTGTATTTTGTGTGAACAGTGGTATTTTTTTATTATAATTATAACGAAAGCCTTGATATTTTTATATTTAATAAAAATACTCAATAAACGGCATTAGGTCTCCACAACCGTACAAAATATAACATTTCTATTGTCCTTATAATGAATTTTTATTTGATATTATTCCTTGATTGAAAGATAAGGCCCCCACCTAAAATTATATTCCTGTCCGAAACTCCTTAGTCAGGGCATGGTATCGCCATATACTAAAATTTGATATTCCGAGATTTTAAAAAGGTGGTTTTGGGGAGAAATTAAAGCGTTTGAATTGGTTTGAATAGTTTTTTTTTTATGATGACCTAATAAGAAAAAATAAATAAAATCAGTATATTTTGGAACAGTCCAAAGACACGTCTGAATATGAGAATATAATACATTTTTGAACGTTTACAATATATTAGTAGTCAACACTTTCTCTAAATAAAGAAATTGAAACATGAACAATCAAAATGGGTAATAGAATCCAAAATGGTATCATAACATGATAAAGTTCTAAATTTAGCGACTTATACTCTAGTTTTAAGCATATAAATATTTGCGCAACTATTTTTAATATTACTGTAAACACAACATAAATGTTCTTATTACTAAAAATGTTGTTTATTGTTTCATGCTTGCAAAGCAGAATTATGTTGAAAATTGAATCGATGAGAAGAATGAGATCATAAATCCACATGGGTAAAAATATGAGTAACCAGTTCCAAGTTATTCGCCCTTCTAATCTCAATAGAAGGAAAACAAAGAAAATTAATAGGATGAACCATGTGAATAAAGCTCGGTGCATAACCATTTTTACATCTAGAACTAAAATAAGTAATATGGTATTTAAAGTTACGTCATCTTTAACACTTACTTTTTTTGGAATTAGATCATTGCGTTTATTTATCGGATAATTGCATAATTGCAATGAAAGTTTAATTCAAAGAAGAGATTTGATTTTGTTTTTATAAATGAATTAACCTTACTTTCTTTCAATTTCTTAGGTAATAAGCAACTCTGTATACACCATTTTTGAATTCAATTTAATTATTAAAAATTTAAGTTTTTTACAATGGTTTTTTTTTTTTTTTTTTTTTGCCTTTATCTTTTAATCTGTTTTATTTGTATTAATTTTACCTTTTTTATTAATGCAAAAAAAGTTTTGTTGGTTGCCTAGCTTAAGTAACCGTCATGCAAAGAAAAAAAGAAAATGCCACATACATAACC
>JASKGO010002827.1:0-51871 GCA_030556065.1 Holobus sp. GC000080
CTAATTTACTGCGCCGCACTTTCGCGCACTTGGAGCTTTCCTAGCGGTAGCCTCTAAGGGCTGACGTCGGCACTTTTGGCGTCGCGGGTGGTCGTTCTGTCTCACGTAGTTAGACAGCTAGTTTTTTTTTTTTTTTTCTCTAAGCAACATGTTTGGTAATTACTTTTTATTGACCTGATTCGCTTTTTTTTTGGCAAATAAATCGTTGCCGGGCTTTTCATTGGTTATACAGGGTGTTCCACAAGTGTTATATCTTTTGTTTTTGTAGACCCATCATGTAAATCCAAAATGAGGTCAGTTTTTTTTTAATTTTCCTTTTTTTGACTGTGTAGTAAGGCTTTAATAGGCAGCTTCTTTTAGTTTTTATTTGTTATCTTGACATGTAAAAAAATAAGCAAGTTTACTGATGTTTACATAAAAACAAAAATATTTTTTTAGATGTAAATCAAAAACTTTGAAAATTGTTTTAGCTTTAATATATGTATATATTTTTTAAATTTATTAATGACCGGCTTACAGCCATCGGTCTTTCTGCCTTTTTAATAACATTTGAATTTGAAATGCAATTTTTTTAATTAAGTAAATCACCCTGTATATAATCAAGCATAAAGTTTCCACTCACAGAACACAGATTAATTTGCTTTTTAATAATGAAAATATGAATCAATTAAACGGAGTGCTTTTTCAAAAATAAAAACAATTTCCGCTCTTTCATATTTCATTCATTGTGTAATGGAAAAAAAACGACCCAAAAAAAAAATGGCAAAACAAAACGTACCTATAACAGTGAGATTGACGTGGGTGATCCTACGCGGCGATCTTGTAAAGTCGACATGACACTGATAAACATCTTCGTCGTTGAGCCGAATGGGGGAAATGGTCAGTACAGACTTATCGTCGTCCATGATCCGCAAGAAGAAGCGGTCCCCCAGAGACGGGTCGACCCAGTGCTGCGGCCGACCGCCGCTCAAATCGTACCGATAGAACGGAGCGGTCCCGCCGCTGCCTCCGCCGCCGCCATCGCCTACGTCTCCGCTGCCGCCGCCACCACCTTCACTGCTATCCGTTGTATCGACATCACTGATTCCGCGATACCATTTCGCGGCACTAACTCTGTCCAAGGGATGATCGCCCGACAGATTGCATGGTAACGAAGCGGTCCCGCCCTCGGTCGCCTCGGACAAATCGACCGATTCGGCCGCCGCACCACGCACGGCCAATTCCGTGATGCACAGTTGCATCACCAAAACGATGCATTCGATCCGATGGATCACCCTGTATGACCAGCGAAACATTTCCGGTGATAATTCTAATTACTATTATTGCGCCTCGGCTAGTTTTATTTGGATCTCTAATTACCTAACGGATTTTATTACATTACGCGTAAATTTCAAATAGAAAAACATTTATGTAAATTGATAGCGTTTAATTGTCCTTTGAGTGCACCTGAAACAAACAAAAAACGAATTGTTAGTTTATGTTTTTTTATGTTTTGCGGTCTTTTATTTTAAGGGTTGCAGAGGATTTTTTTTTAATTGATGGAAAGAGGATTAAAGAATTTCCGGGCGCAAAAACTCATTAATTTCCTAAATTGAATTTTTTGCTGCATTTTTTTTTTCGTTCTTTAATTAATTTTTACTTTGAATAATTTTATTTATTTATTATACGAGTACAAGGTGTTCCAATGAAATTTTCACTGGTATATATAGGATATATTATTCCTTTATTAAAATCCAAAAGAAAATATCAAATATTTTCTTTCCGGTTTTCCGGAAATAAGTTTTAAAGACGCGGTGACCGCTCTTATAGCGAATCTACAAGAAGTGCTTCATTTATGTCATGTTTTCTCAAAAGTTACCACTTTTATTTTTTAAATTTTATTTTATTTTATAAAGCATACATATAGTTCTTTATCAAAATTAAATATAAAATTTTATCTATGATTTTTTTTGTTACCCGGAAATAAGTTTTTGATGTGCGGCGTCCATTTCAATAATGTAAGGAAAGCAAATTAAAGCAAATTCTACATACAAGTCATTTTTTATTAAAAATTACCTCTTTCATTTTTATTTTTTTTTTAGTATCACTTTTATTTTATAGAACATATATTAATTTGTCATTTGTTTGCAATTTAAAAGGGGTTCAACTTTTCATTTTCATTTCAATGCTATGATTAAAAATTGTTCTTAAAATAAAAATTTTAAAGCTTCTTTATTTAATAATCACTGTAATTTCAATTTGTTCTGAACATAATAATGCTTATAATGCAATATAAATAGTAAATCCTTATGTTTTTATTAAGTTTTAACTCAAATTTATCGAGTCTCGATTAGTATTGGAAAGTTTAGTTCTTGTCTAAAGCAAAGCTAAGCAAAATTTATTAGTAAACTGCACAGTCGAACAGATTTACTTACCACATAGGTGGTGCGTTCTATATTCTATACGTAGAGAAGTGAGAGAAAACCAAACACTGGTGGAGTGTTATAGAAGTAGAGAAAATAATGGAATCCGCCCTCACACTAATTATCCAAAAGGTATTATTTCGATTGTTTCCCCATAGCCTTTATTTTCGAGCTGAGCTGACTGATTTATCATTTGTTCCTCTATAATAATAATAAATTATCTCGGATGCTATATCATCTATTCTCTATACACCTACTACAGCTAAACTGGTATAGTAATGGTCCGTATAGTGGAACTGGTACTCTCCCGACTAGACTAACTTTTACCCTTTTATTTCGAATGACAAACGACATTCTGCTCGGACACGAAACTTTTCTTTACAAATTAAATGGCATTAACAAAGGCAGAGAGTTTTCTTCGGCAGCCATCGCTCGCTGCAAGCGCTAGCAACACCGATTCGAAAACTAAACGAGCACACTGTAAAGTTTAATTAATTAAAGGCGCGCACAATTGATCATTCGGTTTATGGGATGTATTTGCCTGTAGTGTGCCTGTAGTGCGCCTCCGATCAAGTTGTCACCTTTGCTGATTTTGCGCTCATCATGTTTTGCTTGTTAAAAGCTCTTCGGCTCTTTCTCTCTTATTGTGCGAGAGAACTGTACACGCCTTTTTGCATTTGCCGCCCTGGCTGTCTTCTATAAATCAATTTTACGCTGATTGAATGACAACCTACTGCGTGGATATAATGTATCTTACTTGTATGCCACTCAATCATGTTTTAATTAGGGAGAAAACAAGTTGTTTTGTCACGTAATATGTAATTACTTTTTTTTTTAATCATATCAAGGTGGATACTTAACAATTTTGGGATGTTTGATTTGTGTTATTAAATTTAAAGTTGTTTCATTCTTTTACAATATATCTGACTTGTTAGTTTGAACAAAATAGCAAATTTAGGATTTTGTTAATTTTGATAATTGGAGAGGTCTAGATATATTTTTTTTTAAGTTTCAGTTTTAATGCATTGATTCAGATAATGGTGTCCAATTTTAGCTTTCAAAGATTGCTTTTGTCTGCTTGACCCCGGTAAATATTGTCGTGGATACCGCATACTTGAAAATTATTTGTGGGAAACCGGAAAAACTTGGCTAAAATTTGATTTTGCATTTTTATAAAGAATATTGTGCCCTATAAACAAAAAAATAAAATTAAAAAATTACTTTTGAGAAAATTTTACTTTTTTTGTTGTACTCGCCCTAGAAAAAAACACAGCGCACTTAAAAATTACTCCCGGAAAACAAAAATGACATAAATTAACTTAAATTTTTGATTTTGATAATTATTTTAGAAATCTGATTTTGTTCCTTTTGGGATTTTAAATATTTAATTAAATTTAGAAGGCACCATAGAGTCCATAAAATCTGATGTTGGAAATATATCTTCTAATTTTGTTTGCATTTGCTTTGAAAGTAATTTAATTTTATTAAATATTCTTGTGGTGGTTTTATAATATCTCTAAAATAAATCGATAGCTTATAATAATAATTATCAATCGATAGTTTTTAATACTAATTTTCCCATCATTTTTTGAAACTAAAAGACCCTTAAAAAGATTTACAAGCTAAGTTAACTTGTAAATTGTCCTCCCTGAGTTTAAAATTAAAAAGGACTTGTCATTTCATTAATAACTTAATCCATTTACAATTTAAAAAGAGATGAAACTTTTCATCGAATATTAAATGTGGGCTTTTTATTACTTTAACCCATAAAAAACCCATAAAAATAATATGAAAGGAGTTTGCAATCGTTTTTAAATATTATTAAAAAAATAATAAAGCATTTTAACCACCTCGTTGACAATTAAAATTGTCCAAATATAAATTTGAAACCTTTTTTCATATTAATTTGAGAAAAAACAAATTGTTAAAATATTTAGAGTTAAATTAATAACAAAGAAGCTAATTCAATAACAATTAGTTGAAATAAAGTGCAGCAACACATGTAAATTAATGTGAATGAAATGGAACGGGGATGGAGGATTTCCTTTCTAATCGCACTTGTCAAACAGTAAATTGTTATTCCGACAACCAAAGCGTATGCATGTTTTCCTAGTAAGTAAGCAACTTTCCACCCGCGCCGCCCCCGCTGCCAACTAAATTACAGATGATTTATGTTGCGTTCACATGGAATATCGTGTGGTTTTCGAAGTTAAACCCGATCAGAATTTAATGAGCGCACACATTTCGAATATTATAAATAATAAATCTAAATCCCTCGAACGAAACTGAATTACCGAATCTCGTCGGGTTCTCGCTTTTCTTTTGATCCGACTCATTGCTAAAACGTTAAACCGCTACATCTGAATTTCATTAGTTTTGTTGATATTCCCCAAAAACAAATGGGAAAAAGAAATTAAAAATAGAAAAGGAAGAAAATTCGGCCGTTTAAGTATGCATGCAAATTGCGGATTTAAATGCAAATAAAACGGATAAACTCTTTGCGCTGCGTATATTCGGTAAATACTCTCGCAAACACTAATTGCAGATTGGTCAGCGAATTGATATTGTGGTCACTATTTAATTACTTTATTTCATTGATCACTATAGGTTTATACAGATGTGTTCGATGTTAAAATTACTCGTATATTATTTGCTGTAATTTCCATCAATAATATATCTGGGTATCTATTTGAAAAAAAATTACAGGATTAATTTTTTTTTATTCTCTGAATAGAATCTTTAAAGATTAAGATTTAAAAAAAATGCAGTAAGAAATGGAATAAAAATGAAAAGTTTCCATCTCTGGGTAGATGTAGATCATATTAGGTTCCTTTTTAGTTCTTTTTTTTTTTATTAGTTTTTTGAATGAAATGTAGAGGCGAAAGTTTTAATCCAATAAAACTCCGGGCAAAACTAAAGCGTAGATTTAGGCGAACGAATCTATCGTTAAATATGTTTGTATATGGGGAAAGGAAAACGACAAAATGTATTCAAAGAGACATTAATCGGATTAAATATTGAGAACAGGCGAGACGATAATAAAGCGATTCAGCAAACTAGTGTCGGAGTTAAATTCGGTAGCCGCTTATATTACCCCCGACTTGCTGACAAGAACTTTTAATTACGTGCGTAATTGCATTAACCCACTTTAATTGCCAGGATTACTCTATATATGCATCTAATGCATTTTATCCAGACTCCCGAACCATCATTCCCTCTAAGTATATTTATCCTTTTTTTAATGACAATTCGAAAAAATATCCATTTGTTTAATGGATTCTTTCTAAAGAAGAAATTCAAAAAGGTGATAAAAAAAACATTTTCTGAATTGATGTTGAACAAAAAATATAGAAGATTTTCTTGGTTTAAAAGGTATTTTTGTTTTATGATTTTAATTGTTCTTTTTTCAAAGCTATAATATTTTTGATCAGTAATAAATTTCTTGGGGCATTTTTTGTGGAATTTATTTAATCAGTTATATTTATTTACAATATAAAATCTTTTTTTTTTCTTTGGTAAGATTGCAATTAAAGAAAAATATTAATTCCGGAATTAGATTTTGCAAAAAAAAAAATATAAAAATGAGTTATGATTCAAAACGATGTCTTTAAGATAAGTTCAAAAATCAAACTTTTGGATCATCCTATATTTAAATTTATTACATTGCCATTCCTTTATAAGCAATTTTTATAGGTCATTTGGATAGTTTAATGTCAAATGACTAGATTGCATAGTAAAACCACATCTTTCAAATGTTATGATAGCCGGCGCCTTCACATCTAAGTTTTTCTTTGATTTTTGAGGTATTTTAAATCAATATTTGTGTAGAAGTTATGGCCATATTATAATAACCTTAGGATCATTCTGAATTCATATTCCTTTGATTGTGCTTTCTTGCAATTGATATGCAATTTTTATTGGAAATTTTGATAGATTCATTTTTAATGACGGGCTTTCACAGAAAGACAACATCCCTCAAATGCTATGGTAGCCGACGCCTTCACATCTAAAGTTTTAATTCAATTTATTCTTTGATTTTTATGGCAAATAAAATCAATATTTTTACGTTGTTTACATCTTCATTTGTTGATTCAACATTTATTTTACAATTTTCGATATTTTGCAACATAATCATTAAACAAATTAGGTAAAAAAAAGGTAACGACAATATATTCTTGAAATAAATAATGAATTTATCTAAGTAATTATTTTTATTGATACCTTTGTAAATAATTCAATGTAATTTTTCTCTATTATCATTTTAATTTTTCTTTTCATTTACTTGCATTTATATCTTAAATAAAGGCAAGGAAACAAAATTAATTTAATTATTTTTTTATGATTTTTTATGAAAAAAGTTATTTTTTATTTTTGAATTGATAAAATTATTCAGGTTTGAATCATCCTGTACGTAATTCAATATAAAATATTATATAAAAGAGGGTAGAAAGTTTTGGCTTCAGCGTTCACCGAGATGTTCTTCATGTGTTTTAATTAATTAAATTATGAACTGCGATTGCTGTAAACAACTTTGTTGAAAGTCAATTTAAGATTTCGTTATTTATTAATTAAGTTTGCAGTGATTAAAAGTTTCCATTTTTACGTAACAATATTGATACCTTAAACATTAAATAGCGCACAGTATTTATATGCTTACATAAAAACAGTTTATTCCGCTTGAATAATTACTTATTCATTACCGTACTGCGCTAACAACACAATGCAAAAAAAATTCTATGTTTTGAGGCAAATTAATTAAGGAAACTGCGATGCGAATAGAAAATTACTTAAATGTTTACCGCAAACATTTCCGCTTAATTTACGGCAGCGCACAACTAGAAAATTTCCAACTATCATGAAAATTTATGAGCTGGTTTGCGACGAAAAAACACGGTGTAAATTCGAAAACATCGAAACGGCGCTCTTCCTATTTTCCTTTCGTCTTTATGTTTGTTGTTCTTGTTGTTTGTTCGTTACGCGCTAGCTGCAAAATAAATTCCTAGCGAAAATATTGCGGCCAATTTATAATTTCGCCCGCACCACTATACTTTATTTTTTACACCCCCCGGCCGTATCCCATGCTTTTTTATTTACTTTTCCTATGTGTCGGTGTTTGTGTGTGTGTGTGTTTTTGTGTATTTGTGTGTGTGTGTGTGTGTGTGTGAGTGAGTGTGTGTGTGCATGTGTGTATGTGTGTGTGTGTGTGTGTGCAGCAAAACAAAACGTTCGAACTCGGTCTAAATATAAATAAATAAACGCATATACGAGTATTGAGCTTCCATGTTGAGCTTCTAGCTAGAGAGCGGAGAGGCGATCGAATAAATTCTCTATCCACTTTTGCCATTTACATTATTAATTTTTCTTTTGTGTTTCAGATATTTCCGCTTTACAAAGGAATATTTGCCTGCTGCTCTTCAGTCAAGACTCCAAGGGTGAGTACTATATTTTTCTTTTACAGTTAACGATATTAACTGTTCATTTCGTTGAAATATTGCAAGAGAACGAGAACGCCAAACTTAATTAAATTTAATTGTGCGGCTTCGCTATGCTTTATTTTATAATAACCTTACTCGAACGATTTTTATATTTAAATTTATTATTATATTTTTTTTTTCATTAAAAGTATTTTATTATTTGTACAGGTCCATGAAAAAATGGTTTTTAGAGTTTCGGTTTCAAGGGATGAATTCTAATAGTTTAGAGCTGAAAAGCTTTCAAAGTTTCCTTTGGAAATTATTTCCGAGAAACCGGGAATTTAAAAATTTTATTTTGGATTTTGATAATTGATATTATTGCTATATAAATTAACAGTAAAATTTCCTAAATTAAATTGGGACTTTTGGGGAAAGTTGATTTAAATGTTGCACTAGTCCAAGAAATGGACACCGCGTATTTGAAAATTATTTCCGTAGAATAAAAATGACAAAATTAAAATTTAATTTTTGATTTTGTTAAAGAATAAATTGTTCTACTCATATAAAATGATAATGAAAATTGAAAATTAAAAATCAAAAAGTAACTTTTGACAATAATTTACTTACATTGTACACTCGCTTTTCATATACTACTAAAAATAAACGCCGCGCATTTAAAACTTATTTAGGGTTACAAGGAAAGACATAGTTAAAAGTTTATTTTGTGATTTTGATAAAGAACAAGATGCTCTATAAAATATAAAAGTAAAAATTAAAAAAATTAAAAAATTCGTTGGTAACTTTCGAGAAAATTTGTCATAAATGAGGCACTTTTAAAATGAGACGCCATAAAAACGGACTCTGCACATTTAAAAATCATTTCCGGAAAACCGGAAATAAATAAATAAAATTGCGAATTTTGATAAAAGATAATGTATCCTATGAATTATTAGTGAAAATTTAATTGAACAGCTTGAATGGGATAATACAAACAAAAAAATCTTTTTTTATTTAATTTTTTTTCTCTTTATATTTGTGTGTTATTAATAATCATTATTCTGTAATAAAAGTTGAGCAGTAGTATTTCTGGAAGTAATTTAAACTTAAATTATGAAAAAATCAGCTACTTTTTTAAGAATGCAAATAATTGGAAACCAGAGCTACAGTTTGCACAAAGTAAACTTCGATAAAAAAAAATGTTTTCCCTTGTCAGGGACGAAGAGGGCACTAAAATTATACTAAACCAAAAGTCGTGTTGAGCGGTGTTATCAAATAATGTTTCAATGGTAAGTAAAAAGATATTAAAATATGTTTCTTTATTTATCATTTAGTAGTATAAAATTAAATGACCCGGCGCCTTCACATTAGATACATTATAAATGTTGTATCCCTCCTTTTCGTTTGAAAATCAGGCAACCCGATTAGTTAAAATTTTCAGTAAAACATATGAATACTATTGTCACCTTGAAACTGTCAAAAATAGTTATGTCATGTCATAGGTGGCGCTAAAGATTCATTTGGTAGCTCTTTTTTAAATGTTATGATATTCAATGTGACACCTCATTTTAAAGCATATTTGATGGAGATTTCAAATTTATTAGAATTATTTAAATTTTGTTATTAGGGATGACAAAATTTAGCATTTAAACTTTAAAGTAAAGAAATATATGCTACTAGAATTTTTTTAAGACCAACAAAACCTAAAAATCTTTACAAGTATCGTAATTAATAACAATTAATTTTCATAAATAAGTATTATTGAAATTTGAAACTATTATTATTGATATAATATGCCAAACAAATTTAATTATTAATAAACAATAATGATAATTTATAATTATAATACAAGCGCAGGTGAAAAGTTAACTGCAATCAATTTACAGAAATAACAATATTTATTGTGATGGAATTTGTAATTTGCGAAAAACGAGAGCAAGCCACGCAAACATTTAGCGCGTTTTTCCCTCAATTGTGCCCGTCCAAGTGCAAAGTTTGATTAACAAAATATGACATGGGGATCGAAATTGAATAATGATGATGACGCACGCACGCGACGTGCCGCAACCCTTAATTACTTTTTCCACTAGATTGCCTACGCGTAAATAACCGAACAACTCGTACAGCGCGGCGAAAAACCGAAAGAAAAAAAATTGTTTACACTCTGCTTCGAACACATCAATTGTCAATAAGTTAGAGCAATTGGCAAGCATCATCGTTTCTACATCTATACAGTATGAATATTTTGATTGCGCGTATAGTTGAGCAGTATCCAATTAAAGGTGTATCAGTGTATCGCGTCGATCCTTTGAATTTATTCGGAACGTTATAGTTCTGCAATGGGATCGGCAAAGGAATATCTAACCCTTATCGTCCCTGCATGTACATCATGATAATAATATAAACTAGCTGTGTGTAGTTCATTGTATCATCCACTTCACTACTGACTAGTATTATAAATGCGATGTGCGCAAATGATCGCCTTAATGAGTATCTGCCGTGGCAACGAATGAAATGTGTGTTTTGCTCCCTTTGTCAACTTTAGGGGCGATTTTTCTTTTCTCCGAATTCCGCCGCTCGCTTTTATTCTCGTGCGGTTCACTTGATAGCAGTTTGGTAATTTTTTCAATTTTGCTTTTATTTGCTTTCAAATCTCTTTCTTTCTTTTCTTTTCTTTTTTTTTGCTTTATTTTTCTATTTCAGAAATGAAGTGATATTTTTTATATCTTCCTTTTATATTGTATTAATTTACCTAAGTAATTTACAAGATTTTTTTTGATTTTTTACGATTTCAAAGATGAAGTGATTTCATTTTTTGTTAAAATTTCATAAATTTAGTGGTTTTTTATGGGATCTTTTTATTTTGAATTAATTTATCAAACTAATTTTCAAGATTTCATTTTTTTACAATTTCAGAGATGAAATGGTTTCATTTTTGTTTAGGTTTCAAAAATGAAGTGATTTTCTTATGACTTCTTTTTGTTTTGGATTAATTTACTTAACTAATTTCAAAGGTTTTTTTTTACAATTTCAGAAATGAAGTGATTGTATTTTTGGTTAAGATTTCAGAAATTTAGTGATTTTTATGTGTTCTTTTTATTTTGGATTAATTTACCTACCAAATTTCCAAGATTTTTTTTTTTTTTTTTTTTGTAATTTTAAAAATGAAGTGATTTTATTTTTTGGTAAGATTTCGGAAATGAAATGAAATGAATTTACTAACTAATTTTCAAGATTATTTTTTACGATTTCAGAGATCAAATTATTTCATTTTTTGTTAATATTTAAGAAATGAAGTGATTTTTTATTACTTCTTTTCATTTTGGATTAATTTACCTAACTAATTTTTAAGATTTTATTTTCTATCAAAAGTATTTTTATTTTAACGCATATATGAAAAAAAGTAAAAGATAAATTTTAGTTGTTCAGATACAAAAAAGATAATAGAAAAAAGAGAAAAAGGAAAATGGAAAAACATATTTTTGTTATTGGAAGTTAGAGGTATCAATTTGCCATAAGGATTTTTATATCCTCCATCCATAAGATATTGTCTAAGTGGGTTTTTACAATTCGTTGGGGTTGCATTAAATTACCATTTTTTTCCTGTGGGTATTCGAAGGTATAGCAATGTGCAATTTTTCCGCCGCCACTAATAATAATATAATAACTACGACGAAAAACCACGAACGTGACACATGAAAGAGGCGCGCAGCAGAATGGGCGCGAGAGAAGAAGTGGTGAAAAAGTTTCTATTCACTTTCGGTCCTATACTATATGGAATAAAATAGGCAGAATTGTCCGGCCGTGTCTAGACACGCGAGAGAAGGAAGACACACGCACACACGAGTTCCAGTTCTCGCCCCCTCTAAAATTCACGCCGTCGTCGCTTCTTGGTTTCGTCACTGCTTACCGCCAACCGCACGCTACCGCACGTATACGCGTACCGTACATACGTACAGAGTGCAGCAGAGGGTCCAGAAAGACGCGAGAGACTCGCAACGGGAGCAACAGTACCGCAACACGCGCGCTCTTTCGACGTCTCGACCACGCGACCGACTGTTTTCCAGGACTCCGGCGGTCCTGCAGCTTCGCTCGTACTGCAGGGAGAGACTCCGCCCGGAAAACTACCCCTGAAAAGCGATCGCTCACGAGCGCGCCCGAAGCCCGGAAATAAGCGGCGTGAAAACTGTGCGAGAGGGTTACATGTCAAGGACCAACATCGCGCCAGGACTACTGACCTCGTCCAAGATGCTCACCAACGAAGATTTCCTTTCGATTCTGGTTGGTAAATTCTCTCTCTCTGCTCTGTTTTCTTTTCAAATAATACACTAGTGATTAACTGTCTGCTTATTTGATTTGTTTCGTTCCTATCTTTTTTTTTTTTAATTTTATTTCGGTTAATTTGTTTTGTTGCTTTGCAAAAATATATTACCAACAGAAGAGTTTTCATTAATATTGCATTAAATATTTTGAAAACTTGCATTTAATGCTTACTTCATTGAAATTTTTATATCTGGAATTCTGAATTTTTTAATATGTTACCAATGTTATACGAAGGTATTTTACATGTCGATCATGTTACTACTCGTCGCAAGGGATGCAATATAATTTCTATTGTAAAATGACTTCTTATTAAAATGCACACGACTTTCAATAAAAGTGCACCTTATGACTTTTATGAAATGTAAATTTCTGCTCCGCCGTACGGGAATAAACTTTTCGAATGAATATTAAATAATGAGAGTTGCAGGAATTTCTTTTAAATTATTTATAAACGGTATTAATTTTATATTTTTTATATTTTCTGCGAGGTAATTAAATCAATTGCTAAACAGTTACTTCGATTTCGGTACAGTGGTAAATTATTGCACAATTGATTGTTTAGATTTAATTTAGAAAATCAACAGGCAGTTAGTTTAATAAAAGCATTAAATTTATTTCGAATGCATTCATTAGACAACAATAATAGCGCATACGCGTTTTACTCGGAGTGCAATTGTAATTACCGGTGCGGTCAGAAATCGGGGGGTGGCAGATTCGGATGGCGAAACAGTATCGCTACAATGTACACACTATCCTGTCCATACAAATCTGGTACTCCTGAAACAGCAACAGGATCCTCTTAAAGCACATCCATGGCAAAATCAGCGCAATTTATATGATATAAATCTCTCACATGCTTTGTTTTTTTTTTTGTATTGAATTTATAAAATAATCTATATCACATGCCTACAAAATAAATTTTTTTATGAGTTTCTTTTTTGATGCTTGAATTCTGTTAGTAGGTGTAAAAAGACACTAAAATTTCCATTCTTTGCTTTCTAAGATTGCTTTTGTCTATTTTACGTCGATAAATATTATCATATAATATAATATAATACATCACCAAGCACTGTTGCAGTGGATCCTGTGCACTTAAAAATTATTTCCGGAGAACCGAAGAAATTTGGTTAATACTTTATTTTTGATTTTAATAATAGATAATATGTTCTAAAAATTAAAAGTAAAATTTTTAAAATTGAATTTGTTACTTTTGAGAAAATGTTAAAATGAGAAAATTTGATTTTTATTTTGCAATCGGCATTGACATGGAAGCCGCGCACTTAAAAATTAATTCCATCGAAACAAAAAAGTCCAAATTAAAATTTAGTTTTTGATTTTAATGAAGAATGCTCTATAAAATTTAATAGAAAATTAAAAAATATGAAAAAATAACTTTTGACAAAAATTGACTTTTATGTTATACTAGCTTTTCATATCATATAATTCTATAGAAATGAACTCTGCGCATCTAAAACTTATTTCCGGAAAGCAAAAAAATCATTGTTGAAAGTTTATTTTTGATTTTGATAAAGGTGATTATTGCTCCATAAAATAAGAGTAAAACCTAAAACAACGAAGAGGTGACTTTTGAGAAAAGTTGAAAGAAAATTTAATTGAACAATGTGACATTGATAAAGTCCATACAAACCAAAAAATATATCAATTTTTACTATTTTATTTTTAATTTTATATTTCTGTATTATTAGATAATAATCCCTATTCTTGAAAAAAAAAAACCTGAAATAGTCCAAATCAATTTCAGCCGGTAATTTAAATTAAAATTATGAAAAAATCGGCTATTTTCTAAAGAATTTAATTTTTTTATCTGGTTTCCACAAAAACAATCACTGATCAAAAAATTATGATTTTGCATTATCAATGTCATCATAGAATTTCACATTCTGGACCCAAACTAAAAAATTGTGTTGATCGGTGGAATTATTATAAAAATATTTTCACAGAAATATGTAGAAATAGTTAGACATATATATTTTCCTAATTGGACAACTTATTAAATGTAGTATCACAAGTTTTAACTGTTTCGTCGCTTTATTTGCTAACGTTTCAAACTGTAAACTGAGTCGCTCATCAAAGGTTTGCTTTTACAATATATCAAATAATCACATAGGTTTGAGAAATTGCCAAAGGTGCGAAGTTTAAATTCCTAAGCATATAAATTTATTATTTTTCATTATTAATTACTTCACTAGTCAAAAATTACCTTTGAATCTGCCCGTGAATGTTTTTTAAATATTTTTTACTTATTTTTAGCTACTTAGTAAGAAGAAAAGTTAGTTGAAAAAATTACCATTCATATTTTTTTTACTGGGACTTCATATTTTACATTTTTTAATGTAATCAAGTTTTATAATAATGATATTTTTAGTAATTCCTGCAAAACCAAATAAAAAATTTCTGATTTTTAAATGTTTTCTTTTATTTTCTCCCCAAAACAATGCCTTGCAAAGATACCTGTATAAAAAAAAGTAAAGATCATCATGGAGAATCCAGTAGGAAAAACTTTATCATTCCATATTTAAATTATTTCCTTCATTTTAAATGATACAATAGTGACCTTTGGCTAGTAGGTATGATTTGAGTGGTTGCGCATAAAACGGTAGCTTTATCTGCACAAACATGTACGAGCACCAAGTATTATATGAGGAACGCATCTCTGAGACCATTTATATCAATGTAGAAGTTGTGCTGTAATCGATTCGACCCTTGCCGACTTACCTCACTTCTTGTCATCTCCTCCATAGTTATTTCTCGACCACCAGCCAGCCAGCCAGCCAGCCAGCCATACCTTTCTTGCGAAGAATAAGTTGGCAAGTCATTTGCATAAATTCAATAAATAAAATTGCTTCCACCGCTGCCGTCGTCAGCAGAAACAATAAGGGGGTCCTTTTTAGCCTATATTTAACTTACGAGTCGTCTTAAGACGGCATAATTCAATGGCTCTAAGCCGGCCACTGGCTTCAAATTATTTATCGAGCGGAAGATGAAATTCATCATCAGCGGCGGTTGCTCAAGCTGTTTCTGCTGAATTCCTCCGCTGCATTTATCCTAAATTTAATTCAATATTGTAACAATTTTGGGAGGACGGCAGAGGACCAAAATGTATGGAGACAATCGCAGGAAGGATCTCTTTGTGCACGTATTATGCTCTTTGTGTGAGCCTAATGTTGGTAAATTCGATTTCGATTTTCAATGCTTATTAATTTCGGTTTTTGTTATTCTCCTTTGATGCAAATATTACATTAATGTTCTTTCTTTTCGCGAGCTTTTAGCATGGCACGAACAGATTTCTACGCTTTTAAAAGCTTTTGCATTATTAGCATATTTTCACAGTGTGTTTTTTTTCGTTTCTTTCTTTTTTTCTTTTTTTACTTTTTTTATATTTCCTCTGTCCCAATTATGATATTCATTTCCATAAAAATCTCTGTATAGGGCGGCCAATTTCTCAACCCGTATGTGGGTGACTTCTATAGATCTAAAGATATAAATTTGATTAAATTGGCAAAAATAGGCAGAATTTTACGCTCAACTTCTATCTTTTTTCTTTTAGTTCCAAAATTATCCCGAAAAAATTTAATATCGTGGATATTTTTGATAATTTTTACCCAGAAAACTATTTGACATAAAAACAAAAAGTAATAATTGTTCTTAACTGATAACAAACAAGCCAAGGAAATTTTGTAAAATTATTTAGATTGTACTTAAACATATTTTTTAGGTACATTTATCACTTTTTTCTGTAACAAATGGATTTCTTGGATTAAATTATCAAAGAAATCACCAATTTTTAGTTTTTTTTTTTCTTGGGATAATTCAGGAATCAGGAGACATATCCGATTTTTGTAAAAGGATCTAAGTTGAGCGTGAAATTCTACCTATTTTTGCCCATTTAATCGATACTCTATCATTTAAACTGTGGAAGTTATCCATATACGGGTTGAGAAAATAACCAATCTAACATTCTTTAAAAAAAAATTGAATTTTGAATAACGAAGATAAATAAACTAAAGGGATTTTAATCATTCCATCTTGAAAAACAATGCTATATCTAATACTAAAGTAGTGGTCTGTGCTCAAAACAAAAGTTTGTCATATTTGGTTAAAAAAAAATAGCAAAGAACCAAAAACAAAATTAAAATGCCACCCGATAGGAAAAAAAATATAGGAGAAAGAATAAGTGAAAATAGTGGTAATTATGAGTGAAGGGACTAAAAAACAAAGAATCTAACTTATGACCAACGCTATGAAATTTTACAGTTCTAATTTCAATATAAATTAGAGAAAACAGAGAGGCGAAGCAATTAAAGAAAGCTGCAACCAAATTCGTACTTGATGCAAATATTGTACTTGTAAATTAGTAATGTAAAAAATACGAAATTTGGAACAAAATTTTGATAAATTCAAAGAAAATTTATTGAAGTGATATGTATTTCCATACAAAAATTTGGAACAAAATATGGAACAAAATAAAAACATAAATTTATACCATAATTTGGGATTGAGGGTTTATTTTTCGTATTCTTTTTTTTTGCTAATATTGTTTTCATCACAATAAATAACTGGGAATAACGGTCGTCATAAAGATACGCAAAAGCTTATTTCACGCTTTGAAATTTGCGCTGGCACACACATATCGAGGATTATAACAGAAAATGCCGCGATTATATTCGGATCTGGCTAGAACGCCCCCACGCCCATAACAAACAAGTGGATCCGAGGGGTGGCGAAATGAGAATGCACTTGATGCGAATTGATAAGTGCGAGAGGATAAAAGTGTATAGGGAAGGATCAGACTGCTACAGTGGTAATAATAATAGTAATAGCAATTTTGGGGAAGGTGCGGACGGACGGACCGTTCCTTCTCTTCCCTGTCTCTTCACCGTGGAGATAGTATTGGGTACGAGAGCGGCGGCAGGGTGGTGGGTATTTGCATGTGGAAACCATAATCGGAGCGCGTACATAACACAAAAGGGTGTTTATTAGAACTAACAGGACGCATATAAACACTCGTAAATTATTTCCCAACAAAGGCTCTCTTCTGCACTTTCGGTATGGCCATTATTCCTCATTGGCGCGCGCAATTCATCTCTCGATTGTCTTTATATTTCGATAGCAGATCATTAGCTTTTCATTATCGCATTTCCACTCAGAGGAAAACCTGCCCTAATTAATAATTTAGCATTTATAATTGCACTCATTATACTGAGCGGCCGTTTAAACAAGTTAAGCATTTGAAAATTAATCATAAAACTGGAATCGAATAGTTGTACAGAAGGTTTTTACAAGATTCGAAGAAGCGAGGCATTTACGCGCGATGAATGTTGGAAAGCATTAGACGGGAAAAGGAATAAAGTCACCCTTCGTTTTGTTATACACAGTACTGTTGTTTCACGATACGTGCATGGTAATAAAGCAGGGGTCGTTGTAACTTAGCAATGAGTCACATACGCGACGCGAACACCCAGAGCACCTAAATAATAAATGAAATAATTTACTTTCACTCGCTCCGCGCTCCCTCCTTGCTCCCATTTCCGCCCTCCGCGATTAATGATTTACATACTGCGTTCATTATTATAAGTATTCCAGCAATACGGTTCTCCGCATGGTTCTTGCAAGGAAATTGCAATCAACGTGTATCTATCTGTCTGTATCACGAATGGGGTTGACTTGAATTTATCATTTTTGCTTCTGATAGTCTGATGATTTTTTCCCCTTCTTTCGGGACGACCGCGTCGTAAGTTAGTGTGCATTGATAAGTTTTATTACAAAGTTGCTTTTGTGGTTTAATAAAAGGTTCTCTTGGCTAGTAATCTCGCAAAGAGGCGGCCAGCTGCTGCCGTCAAATCATAAACGTTCAAAATTCATGCTTGCGGTAATAAAATTCCGAATTTCTTGGTAGCAACAAAAGCGAAACAGCCGTAATATCAACCACTACTTAAAACCGCCCAGATATTTGACTATCCTACAGGAAGTAAACCACTTAAAGAAACTGCTCCGCTTGCTCGTAAAATTTAACTTTCCCCCAATTTATATAAAATATATTTACAAAACGAAATTTGCATTTTAATTTGACTTTAATTTATTTCCCTTTGTTTAAATGAAATTTACTGTTTTCTTCGTACGTAAGGTTTATTGAGTAAACAACAATGTAAGAAATTTTAATAGAGGCTTTATTCCTTTCATTTCTAAATTTTCTTTCTAAATTGTTAAATTTAAGATTTAAATTTAAAATTGCAAATAAGAAAACGCGACATTTAATAATATTTCTTCTAGCATCAAAAAGGATTGTATCCTTTAATTCTCGATTCAATATGAAAACATAATCTTTACCATATGCAGGGCTTAACTTTTGATAGATAGTGTACTTGGAGATCAATTTCAGGGTGCGCTTTGTCACGATCCGTAATGTAATTTCAGTGCGGCTTATGTTTCTTTTTGAAAACACGCTTTTCCCAGTTAATGTTTTAAGTGCGAAAGCGTTTGCGCTATCAATCCATTTACCCCTCGGACAAATTGCTGAAACCGTTTTATTTCATTACGGCGGCTCAAGTGCAGAGACTGCTGCACGTTGCACGTGTCTAATACTCACTTCCGTTTTCCGATACAAAACGAACGGCAACTATATCTACCTGTTCTACCTTCTTCCGCCTGGTTCCAACCGAATAAAAATACGAACACTTGATTAGATTGTTTTTTATGCAATATTATCAAAGTTTCATCTCGACTTCAATTTGCCGCCTGCTCCATTGTACAGGCTATTCCCAAATGGACACTATCCAGTGTTATTTATGCGGCAATCTGTCACCCCCTGCGAATAATTGGATAGCTTTCTTGATTATCCATCGCTTGCGCTTCCACTTGAGTCATTTGCTTTCCAAAGAAGTCTATCTATACAAGTTATAACAGAAGAGTGCGGTCATTGCATCATTGCAGATGGACTTGCTTAAATCGGACTTCGACCACTCTTGTATCGACATCCTGATCGAACTCACAACGATCGGTTTGTGTGCCTGCTCGGATCGCGCGCGCCAACGGGGCTTCTTGGAGAGAGCTTTGAAAGCCGTTGGGATCGCATGGACCATCTACGCTTTACGTTCGGAACGCTTAGGTGACTTGTAAACTTGTTCCGCAATATTTTCTACCACTGACTCTTTCCTGCAGATAAACAGACTCGCCTCTCGCTGAAAATTGCCAAGAGATTACGCGCGAACCACCCTACGCTTCGCAAAGTAAAAACTGTTCTCAAGCAGCAACAACAACAACAAAGATGTTAATAGCATAGATATATATTTTCTCATAAAATAAATCCACATAAAATATACTGTTTTAAATTTGCAATAAAATAGCGACACCGGCCAGGACCCACTTGGAAGCTCGCTCCTTCGTTTTTAAATTGAACGTCCACACAAACGTGGGTCCCCTGGATCTTGTTTTGTACACCGGACAGTCGTACATGTTCCGCAAATCCTGCTTATCTTGAGTGATGGCCTTCAGATACACCACCGGCATTATTGGAAACAAATCCTGCAGAAACGAGTCGGCTATACTGCCCATTTGCATGTCCCATCTTGCACCCTCCATGTACAGTCCGTGTATGTTTGCACCCTCTCTGGGGGCCGAGATTATATCCTCGCGCTGCTTTCGCGTCACATCGGTCAAAAGACACATCTTGTCCAGCGGCCATTCGTTTTTCCGGGCTGTCTGTTGCATAATTGCCGTCAGAAACGACTGGGGATTGAAGAAGCCGCCGAGCCAGACGGCCGTCGGCATCAAGAAATCGGTGGTCCAATTTTCGAGCTCTTTAATTCTTAAAGATAGGTCGCCTATCCACTGTCCCAGAGGAAGCAAACTGGGATACGCTTTGGCTGCCCAACTGTCAGGCACTTTATCTAGAAACAACTCCTCTTGCAGAACTTCCATATCGGGCGTTATCGTCAATTCACCCTTGAGACCTAGCTCCAGTTCCCTCAGAGAGGTTTTCATGATGGCTGACAGGGTATTCATTCGGTCGCACTCTTGGAAACACACAATGATATACGGTGTCCGATCCTCCACCTTCGCCATCATTTCGTGTATGTTGAAAAGTTCGGGCAACTTGTCCATGATGTCCTCCAGCACGGAGCGGACTTTGTCCTCCTTGGTCATCGCGCCGATTGCCGCTCCGCCGGTATCTCTCGGCTGCATCTCGAATATAGTTTTGAACATCAGCTCCGACATACTGGTGAGGAAGCCTATTTCCGCATTGGGGTGCAGGCCGTAAAGATAGGGAGATTCGGGGGGAAGGCGCTCATCAATATATCGGTGATATCCTGCGTAGTCCCTGTTGCTGGGCGCTAGAAATCCGGGCGCGTAATGCAGGTCTCCCTCCAAGAGCATCGGTTGCATGTACTCCAGTAAATAAAAGCGGCACAGTCTTCGATCCCAATCGTCGGTGATGTGGCCGCCGTACATGATCTCGCCGAACAGATAGCGCAGATCCTCCCACGGGACTTTGTTGTTGTTCTCCAAATAATTGAAAAGAACGTTAACGCTGATGGTTAGGTCGCCCACGTTGAACGGATAGTTTCTGTTCCATCCCTGCGCGCCGAACTTGCGTCGCTCATTGACCACGGCATGGAAATAGCAGAGGGAAAACAGTATCGCCTTAAATTCCGATTCCTTCGAGCACATTTCCAATGTTTCCTGCGTGAAATTGTCGAACGCCTTGTGCAAATTCGCAAACATTCCTGTGGGCGGCTCATTGGTGATCTTGATCGACGACTCCAGGATGCCCTGCGGCAGCACGTTGTTCGCCGGATCCGCTGCTGCTTCGGCACTCAAATACAATCTGTAGTTTTCATTCGAGGACTCATTGTACTGCTCCATTTTTTTCTCCAGCGTTGACAGCCATCGCGCCACCAAATGGATATTCTGCAGGATAACCCAGTGGCCCTCTTCGGCCGCAACATCCATCGCGGCCTCGGCCACCACTTCCTGTCCTTGGCCCAGGGCGATGCTGTGGAAGTTTCCATGATCGAAAGTGAATCCTAACTTTTTGCCCAACTTTTCCACGTCTTTGAGCGGATTCACGCCGGCCGATAAGATGAAAAACGTCGGCGTCGAATTGCTCGTCTCCTCGTACGACTTCTCGAACGGCACCGTGCGCGCCGTAATAAACTTGCTTCCCAGCTTCTCCTCGATAAAGCTAGTCACAGCATAGGTCATCCTATCCGGTCGGAGACACCTGATGATGCAGAGTCTCTGAAACGCGGACTTGTTCTTCCACTCGCCCGGGAACTTCTCCTTTTCGGGGCATTCGCTTTCGACGAATTTCTTCCAGCGCTTGTGGGAGCCCTCCATGTCCTTGTCCAGATTCCGGAATTCGTCAATGGCAACGAGCGACTTGATGCCACCCCACAATACGTTGGAGAGGAAATCAAATGGCGACGTCATATTAGCCATAACGGGAAACCGAAGTAGAAAGTCGAGCTCGACGAGATCGATCTCTCCGTTCGCTTGCAGTATCTGGAAAGCCATCTGAGCCAAAAATATGAGCTTGTCGCGCTCGAAGAGGCCGCGACTGGTGTACATGAACACGTAGAACGTGATGCTGTCCAGTAAATTAACGACGCGATCTTTGAGTTTTTCCGCCGGCTCCGCGACGCCGAGCGCGTACTTGAAGACAACCGAGAACGCTTTAAGGGAGAATTGATAAATGGCGTTGATGCGATTCAAGTCATTGAGGATGAAATAGAGTAGCGATGCACGTGCGGAAGCCGGTCGATACTGCTCCCTGGCCTCGTCTATCTTCACCGATGTAACCTTCGCCTCGGCCGCTTTAATTGCAATATCGGCGGCCGTTCGTTTCGTCGTCTCCAGATTGGTAACCAGCGCGACGTCGCCTAAAATATTGCCAGTCGCGGACGATAATCGCTCCAGTAAATTGTCCTCGCACGTCTTCAGCGTGATCTTGAAGTCGTTCTGCTGCTTAGTCAGGGTCGATTTCAGCGACTCCAGCTCGGGACACTCGCACTTTACTACCTCGGCCAGCAATTGCTCCTCGAGCCCGTCCTTAGTCACCGTGAAATTAATCAGCGTCGTTTGCGCCTGAATCTCCGGCTTGTAATGCGGATTTGCCAGCTTTGTCTGAATGATTAGTCGAAACCGCGGATCAAAATCAACCTCCTTGTCGCCCAGCTTAATGCATTTACCCTTCTTAACCAGCGCCCGGCCCAGTAAAGTGTCCAATACGGCGTCTATAGTTTCACCGATATTCTCCAGCAGCACAATTTGACCGTTCGAAAGGCACCGCTCCAAAGTGTCCAGATAATTTTTCGTGCTCAAGCGAATCACCGTTAAATTATCTCCGTACTGATTCTTAATCCACTTTATGCCCTGCAGCTGTGGATCGATGATCAATGGCCACCTGGCCGTATTAGTTAGAATCGTGGCATTCTCGGCAGACATACGGTCCGTGGGTAAGCCTTCGTTATTCCATTTAGCGATCATGGCGTCGTCCGTTAGCAGCGATAAGGGGTCTAAGCCTGGCGACATCGGTATCGGCGGCTCGATCTTTTGCAGGGATGGAATCCAGTGCTTATTGACCAAATCGAAGCGGTATTTGCGCGTAAAACATCCCACATAAGATATAAAAGCAGTTACCAAGAGTACATCGCCAGGCAGCGTTACAATCTTCTCTTTGAGCTGCTGCACCGACTCGCGCCAACGCACGTTCTCAGATGCTAATCCGTTAATAAGCCGACTGGCCAAATCAATCATTGTGGCAGTCGCGTCCGCTTCCGCTTGGCATTTCAATTTAGCATCGGTGGCCTCCTCAAAATCCGCTCTCAGCTGCCCCAATTGTTTCTCGAGCATTTGAAGTTTCTCATTTAAAACCTGCAACGTCTCTCGCGCAGTGTTCAAATCGGTGGTTGCTTGTTCCAGAGCCTTCCTCTTCGGCTCGACGACCAGATACACATCGTAAAACTTGATAATATTGATAACCCAAGCGCATAAACCGGCAGCGGCCGCTGATTTCGTCAGGATTTTCTTCGGCTCGAATTCCGGGTCCTTTATGTAAGGCACCACCGCTTTAACGACATCGGGATGTATGTTTTCCTTGTCGTAATAAACCAGGTCGTTTAAAAATTGGTCCACTCTGCCCATGAGAGTTTTAGACGCCTTCCAACTTCGATCTTTCGGTATTTTTCCTTTCTTGGAAAACAGAACCAGTACCGCGGCGCATACGTTGACAACAGCTTCCGGAGGGCTTCCAAACGATTTCAATTCAGTTAAATTGTTTTTGTTCAGCGTATTTAAAGCTTCTTGCGCTGCCAGCAGAGCCGGTTCCGCTTTGCTTAAATCTTCGGCGCAAACTTTTGCTTTCACTCCAACGTCTTCTTCTATTACTTTAACTTTAGCCTCTTCCTCGCTGGCTATGGCCTGCTCCTTTGCTACTTTCTCATTTTCTGCTCCTAAAATTTTGATAAGTTTATCGGCAGCATCGTTCTTCTTAGTCAATTCTATTTCTTGCACTGCCAACACTTCCGTTAAGCCATCCACTTCTTGTGAAGTGGATGCTAATTTCAAAAGACCATTTTCCAAGCGCACTATATTATGCTTAAGCGCCGTTGTCTTTTCGTTAAGAAGTTTCGAATAAAGAGCAATTTGCTCTAAGAATGTCTTCGGAGTGGTGTAGTTGTAACGTTTTTCTGATGTTAAGTAAATCTCGGAAAGTTCATTGACCACCGTGTGTACAAAAGACATAAATTCAGCTACGTTGGCAACGTGTTCCTTCGGTAGTGCCCAAATTTCTGCTAGAAAACGTTTCGACACATTCAGCAATGCTTCTTTGGGCCATTCGTGGAACCAGTCAATTGAAGTGCAATTGACCACCGCTGGAAATTTACGTCCTCTGATTCTAAGGGTTGATCCTACCGGTGAGAAGCACAAGACAATTTTTATGAGTCTTCGCACCTTATCGATGTACCATTTCCAGCAGTTCTCCTTGGTATCCTCTAAACCCGCTCCTTTAACTTCTCCCTTCATCAGTCCCAGAATATTCTCAGTGTCTTCGTCACTCAGCAGCTCGGGAATTTCGCCGGAGGCCAACATGTCATTTACAAGAACCAGAAACTTTTCTTCGGGCACTTGTGAATCGGTCATTAAGAATGTAGTGCTTATGTTTTTCATTCCTGCTTTGATGTAGATCGTGGAAATATCAGCTTTCATGTCGTTCATCGAATAGCCTTTCTTTAGTTGAATTTGGAATACTTCCAACGACGATATAAAAGCTGCTAAGCGTGTTAATGATTGCTTTCCGGAACCGCCCACTCCAACCAACAAAGCATTGCCTCTGGGTGCTTCCATTATGCGATTAATTCTGCAAATGTGCTGCATTGCGTCTTCGAATAATACCAAATTCATGGCAGCTACCAAATCATTGTAACCGCTTAAAGCGTCCGACAGAAGTCGGCTCAAATGATTATAGTCTCGAATCGGGAAATATTTTGGATCGCCGATTCCTTCGGCAAAATGACAAAATATTAATGGCTTCTCCATTACAGCCCCATCATCGAAATCTTCAAAACCTTTCTTCACTGTTTCATTTATAATTTTATTGAACGAGTCCATATCTTTGAAGTCGGTCAACTTATCACCGAAGACTCTATACGATTCATGCATCCAGAGGCGAATGAAATCCGTAACAGTTTTCACGCTTTCTGGTGTGGCAAACAGGATTCCCTGGAAGATGCTCGACATATCGCGTAAGTTAAAAATATAATGAAACTTAACGGCCGTCGGTAAAAAGTTGGTGGCGACTTTTTGATGCAGACTCAAAGCGGCATTGACCACAGTTGAACACATCTTTCTCACTATCTTAGTAAACGGTGCATTGTGTAGATGTTGACTCAAAATTGAATTGTAAATTGTAAATAGGGCTTCGTTGGATGGAAAACTCAATGCGAATACGCAAAAATGTCGTTGCAATCTGGGATCGATAGTAAATGATCCAGCTGTTGGATTCATGCACGAAACATATTGGACATTGTTGATTTCCTTAAGTGACAACTTCTGCCTATCGTACCAATGCTGGTAATCCAAATGCTGCCGTAATAAAGTGTGCGGCTGTACTGTGAAATACTTATCAACTTCCGGCATGTTCATATCATCAATGAAGTATACCATGTACTTATTACCAGGTGGGCCATATACACGACCCGCTTTCTTCTCCAATGGTTTCTCAAGTATTTTTTGTAACATTTCCGATGTAGTGTAAAAATTAAATGGAACATTAGTGACTTGGAAGGAATCGGGCAATTCATCTAGTTTTCCTTGGACCAATACCGTTTTTCCGCAACCGGCAGCTCCAACCAACATACAAGGTATTCTTTTGGACATTAAGTGATCCAAGAAGAATCGAACTCTGGTTGTTTCAGCTGTGTTCACCAGAGTGGCTTGAAGCGGAACGTCTGGATCCAACTCGAACGGTTCAATAATGTCGGTCCACGGTAGGAATTTTTTTGTTTCTTCATCGATGTAGTAATGAAATACCGTCCCTTGATGTGGAAATCTAACGCTTTTGAATTCATTGGTGAACCACTTGCTAAACTCGTTACGCCAATCAATGATTTGATCTTGGAATAAGGCTGAACCGAAAGCCCACACAGTGCAAAATACAAAGTAAATCTCGTAATATTCTTTTGGACAATCCGGGGGAACATTTTGAGGTGTCAAGAAGCAATTTAGGAGATTGCATAGCATAGATATATGGGCGATATCAACAATGGGTGTTATCTTTTTCAATTTGGTGCGAACCATATCTTGGCATGGTGGTATATACTTATCAAATAGTAAAGACAGAAATGCCTTTTCACTTTGTTGACTTCTGGTATCTATCCAAGATGTTATATAAGTATTTGTGCCCACATCCTTTGGATTAATATAAAGAATCCCAGCTCTACTGACTGTAGCAGGGGTTGCTGTTCGTAAATTTGCAATTTCAAAGAGCAACCTCATTGATGGCGTCAAAGCAATTCGCTCGTTGCTTGCCAAAGTAAGCACCTTGTTATCGTCCATTAAGGTATTTAGAGATTCGATCCACATGGGATCAATGTCGCCATCGAGAACAATCCACTTCGGCCCGTCTCCTCCTAAATTAGTTTGATCTCTCATTATTACGGAAAACAACCCGTCTCTCCATTCGCGAGTGGCGGGATTAATTACGCCGAACAACTCATCATTAGTCACTGCTTTCGGATTAAGGTCGTTGTAGAATGGTCGTCTTTTTTGATTGGAGTAAGTCTTGTTAAGGGTTTTCCAAACTTGCGTCTTTCCAGTTCCAGCAAATCCAATTACAAACACTGAATGCCGTACTGCAAACAATTCTTCTAATTGTACAACTTTTAAAATGAAGCCGTCCTCTGGTTGTAATTTAAGATCGATTGCCGACTTCTTAATCATCTTTTCGAACTCAATGTTGCGCTTTCGTGGTACATCCAAAGAGGGAAACAGGTCACCTATTAGACCCATGAATACCGGCACGTCATCGGTTATGATCTTGGGTATATTAAAATCTCTCAAAGCTCTCATGAGTACTTGATCTTCCGGCCTTTGTCGATCGCTTCTTTTAAGACCTCCTGCTACTACCAATACCGATTTAATTGCTCGTAATCCCCAATCGTAGTGATCTTGTTTGCTAAGTAGTTCACGGCAAAGAGTATAGAGTGTAATAAACTTCCTAGCCAATACACGCGCATCTTGAAATCCTTCTGCCACCAACATAATTTCGCAAATCAATTCAAAGTCCGGAACGACCATAGCACATGGTCGAAACAGAGCCTTTAAATTTTCAGGTAGCTCTGTTCGACCGGCATAACCAGGATTCATTGTGATGAAAATTCCCACGGTATTTACTAGAGTAATTACTTCTCCCAAAAATCTAAATTTAAGTTTGCGATCTTTAATGGCATCTTGAATGGTCTTCACTTGAACGGCAACTACAGACAGCACTTCAACAGCAATGCGATTGAATTCATCAAAACAACCCCAACAGCCAGTCTGCGCTAAGCCTTTGTAAATATTACCAACTGATTTGTAATCCATCTGTTCGGAGCAATTAAAAACGTAGACCATAACCCCCAAAGCTTTTCCCAAATCTTTGGTAGTCTCTGTTTTGCCGGTACCAGCAGGTCCCGCAGGAGCACCTCCCATAATTAAATGTAAACTTTGCGTTAGAGTTATGTAACATCTATCGGTCAATGGAGTTATCACTAAGCGCGGTGTATTCCCCAAATATTCGTATTGATATTTCAATTGCGCATCGCAAATATTCCCAAAAACATCTTTAATTTTCATATCCCATCTATGGCGTAATTGACTTTGCCATTGAAAAGCTTGCGAGTTTTCCACTTTTGCCGTTATCATTTTTGCAACAACATCTCGGGAATGCACATCAATTGTACAAATCGTCATGATTTTTTGTCTGTCTCCTACAATTAAATCACCCAACAGATGCAGTATAAGTGCATTCAGCTGAGATATTTGTTTCTTGTTGTAGTCTTTCAATGCATTTTCATATCCTTCTTCTAACTTTGCGAAGGCTACATTGGTTTCAGTGGTCCAAAAAATTTGAGTTACCACTAAAGCTGGCTGAGCAGGATAATCGAAAAGCCAAAGATCTCTGGCCTTATCTCCGTAAGTACTAATTGCCTCGCCAATTATTTTATGTACCGTCTTTTTCATAACATCAATCAACCTATTAAGCCATACTTCAACTTTTCCGGTGCATTCACAAAGATGTGTAAAGGGGACATTCTCTTCATTCTCTTTTGATATCATTATCTTTGCATTTTTCGTACCTTCAACAAACTTTAACTTAGCCATCGAATCAAACAATTTCGTCAAGTGTCTTTGTACTAATTCCGGTTGATTTCCGTTGCTTAAAATATCCAGTAAATCAGCCGAAGATACGAAGTAGAAGCGCGGAAATGCTAATCTCTTCGTTTCCAAGTAATCATTCAAAGCCTTCTCGCAAAGAGTTAATTCGCTTAAAATGGCATCGAGGCGTTCATAAAGTCCAGGCCTATTCGTACATTTAATGACGTTAGGCATTTTGTAAACATCGGCCAGAGTTTCTTTGAAATCACGATCAATTTTATCGAAACGTTTGGAATCCTCCGGCAACTGGTTTCGAATATCTTCCGAACCAATGAAGATACTTTCCAAGTATCCCCACTTACGTTGCACTTCTAAAAACGCTCCAATCACTTGATCAGCATTACTGAGCTTCTGTTGCCAATCGGATACTTCGTTATAAAAGAAATCAATAAACTTGGATGTCAACATATTTTGCAGTTGCACTTGATGGTCTTCCAGGGTTTCAATTAACTCTTCGCTGACTGCCAGCAGTTTAATCTTGGTGCGCTCATGCGTTTCCAACTGGAAGTCCATCGTATTCCAAACGGCATTTAATTCCTTGAGTACCTTCTCCATGGCCATTTCTTTGACGCTTTTATCGACAATAGTCTTGACCTCCTCTTCGTACTCGTGTAAGTGCAACGCCAACAGATCATCAAGCGTCGTGCTTTCATCCATAACAAATTTCACCTTAAATAGTAATCAGAAAAGTATTAAGAGACATGTTGATGGTTTTCTTGAGATTTCAAGTGATTGAATGTGGTTTATTATGTGTTTCTGATACAAAATACAAAAATGCAAAAATATGTAATATAGTCATACCAGTTCGTGGACTGTGTACGCGGCAAGAGCTGGATTCTGAGCAGCGTGTAAAATGTGATTAATTTGATTAATGTATCTCATTTATCAATAATATTTAGGTGATGTTCCTTAGAAAACGTTGCTTATAGAAACCTACCTTGGTGGCTTTCATTAATTGCTGCCAATGCCTGTCTCTAATGGCCGGATTCTGCAACTCGGTAACCGCCCTCAATGATGTCAACAGATTCTTCACGGTTGCCTCCATCATAGTATAAACGTTCCAGTTGCGCATATCTTTGTCCATGGACCTCATATCTTTGCCGAATTTCTTGCATTCCATATCCATTGCCTCCACGTCGATTTTCTTCCAAGGAGTGAATTTCCATTCGTCTATCCAAGAATTGCACATCAACACATAATCCCACAACTGTTTCAACAGCGTCAAATTATGTCTGCACAAGCCCACATATTTAAATTCGGGTATTTGCAGTTCAAACAGTGCGGCCTGTTCATTCAGTTTCGCCATATTCTGCTCGAGCTCTGTTAAATCTTTGTGACATTTGTCAATTAATTTATAGGGATTCTTGCAAGTGTAGTGGAACAGTTGGTTCTTCTCAAAGTTATCTTTATACGTGGTTTGTTGAATATCGAACAATTGCAAGCGTTTCTTAATTGCATTCACCTGATTCGCTTGCAACGGTGCAATTGTTTGCTTAGTAGTTAAGGCCACTTTTTTACAGAGGTTCCATTTTTCCGGTAATTCTTGCAGTCTTACCAAAACTTCTTCGGTAAAATCAACCCCATAGTCCGCAAGAAGATCAATCATTTTCTGAAGCGGCTCGAACATCGTATCGGTGGCTAACTGTCGATCTTTAATTACTGACAATATACCCATCACTCGAATTAATCCATCAAAATCATCTTCAGCCAGTGAAGCTTCCATTGACGCTGAAGATTCCGTTATGAAGATTTCCAATTCTGAGATGCTGTTCAATACTTTGTCGACCAAATATTGCTTAAACAAATTGGACCACTTCTTCACGGTGTTCAAAATTGCCTGCCGCAACGGTGCTATATCCAACAGGAGCCAACTCTTAATGATTTCTTTCGGTTTGATTTGTTCTACTTTTTTGTACAAGTCTTCAAATTGATCAATTTGTTCTTTAAACTGTTCAATGGTAGGCGCTGCTTCTTTGATTAAAGGTTTATCTTTTATCAGTTCCTCAGGTGTTAGAATCCTTCCATATTTCAAGAACATCTCCAAATATTCTTTGCGACTGTCTATCCACAGATACTCGTACTCTTCGAAATCTTCCAAAAATCTAGAGGCTTCCTGTATAACTTCATTTAACCTTGCAATCAGTTCGAGGTTCATATCACGTGCTTGTTGATCTTCTTTAGCACTCTCCTCGTAATGTTCACCTTCCGATGGAAGAATTCTATTAACTTTGCTGGCCATATCAAATATTTGACGGAAGAAGGACGATATAAAGTTAAAAAAATTATCCTCTTCGTTATAGTCCAATGATGGATGAGATGTAATGTCGACACCTTGCAATTCGAGAATAATCGTAAATAATGGGTTAGCAACCCCGAAGTCCATCTCCATGATAAAAAAGTTTAGCGATACGTAAATTCCATCGATTAGCAATTTTTTCACGAGCCCATCGACATAGGCCACGTAGGCCAGCCATTTTTCGTCCATCATTGCGGCTTCGTAGACCGGGTCCCCTAATTCAACCGATTCAACACTGCTGATTCCGCTCTGTGAATGTTGTTTTTGTTGCACCACTGTAAGTGATGAAATGGGCTTATCCTCTTTAACAGATAGTTCTTCCTAATGTCAAAAATAATATTTACTAAGAAAAATTGTGTGCGATTGTATTTTACCTCTTCTTCGATCGTTCCTTCACCGGGTATTGGTATATTGTAGAGCAGATAATAATTGAATCGCAAATTTTGAGTTAATTTTTTGCCACAGTTAGATATACCTTTATACCGTTTATTTAATCGTTCTTTGCGATCGTCTAGATATATTAACTCCTCGGCCAAATTATCTTTACGTTGGAAAAGACTATTTTCCATGATACCTGTCAAACAATCTTCAAACTCTCGAATGTTATCCTTGGCGCGCTTAATGCGTAAATATAAACCATTCACCACATCATGCATGGAATTAATTTCTTCAAAATCTGTAAGCAAGCTTTAAATGAAAACAAACTAGTAACTTAGATTTAAAGCAATCTTACGATCTTCTTCCCAAGTAAGATCGGTGGTTGCCGATTCTAATATTTCGTCTATATCATTGATTTCATTAATTATTATATTAAATTCCACGTCTAAAGTTTTTGACATGATCCAATTGTACCACTCCACCGTACGGGTTAAATTCATAATCGTCTTTACAAGTTCTTCATTGCGGCCAAAAAGATTCGAAGCCTTCGGAGGTATATCATTCATGGTGATGTCCAAGAGACGAAGGTATCTCACTTCCCTCAATATCTCAGTTAGCCGACTGTCCAAATTTAATATCAACATATCTTTAGATCCCCTAACTAATAAAGTCTTCTTCATACATTCGGTGATAATAGCAGGAATAGACTTATTCCATTCATCAAACAACTTAGTGCGATGATTTTTCAAAATTTCCAACATTTCATTGGCTTTATGGAAAACGTATTCGGTGTCTTCATCCTGGAAAACCGGATGTTCCACTTGTTTCAAAAGCTCCAATTGTTTGTTTGTGCGTTCATGTAATTTATAAATCCACCAAAGAGTCCCAGCAACAGGTGGCATATTGCTATTAAGTGGCGGTTCCCGCTTTACTCCTTCGTCATAACATAATTTTATCTGATCCAATTCGGCGGAAAACATTGGGATAATTCTCTCGAAACACGGTGCCATCTCTTTGGCAATTATCGGTCTCTCAATCAAAGTGCTTAGAATGTTGATGAGCTTTACGCAAGACTCGACAGTGAAGCATTCTTCAAAGGCTTGAACTATGATTGCAGCCAAACGGTTATCCAAATCGTCGCATTTCTGGTGAAATGCTTCGGCATCTATTTCTATGGAATTATCATTCAAGTCTAACACCTCATAGGGAATGTTTTGAAAGGTCATGAAAGCCGAATTATATTCATCGAAAATTTGCTGGCATTTTGTGGATAGAATGCGTCCTTTAAGACCTCCAATCTCCACTTTCTCTAATTTGCTAAATTCCAACGCTGAGTCGATCAATTTCTTTATAATCTGCAGCCGATCTCGAAAATTATACAATCTTTGGAAAATGTTTCGGGAATGAAAGAGCCAAGGTACCGGCTCTACACCTTCGGGAAAGTTTCTATCCAATGAGCTGCGCACGTATTCGAAACTTCTTTCAAAAAGATTGATTCCATCAAGACAGGATTTCATTTTGGCGATAATTTCCTCCGCATCACCTTGAAATATTGAATCCGGGTCTAAAGTGCGTGTAATTACCAAAATCAATGAATTGGATAACTGCTGGAGTAACGTAACAATCCTGTCGCTAACGCAATAGTAGCGCGAATTGGCCCAAAGAAGACCTATAGAGTGCATCATCGGTCCTATGTGTTTTGCTAAATCATTCAATTCGCACTCATCGAATTTTGCAAACAGAGGCTTCAGGGCCGACAAATGCAAACAGATATCGCTTGCTTCGATAATTCCGGCAACAACATTCTTGAAGACACCTTGGAAGCATCGAAGATATGAACTTCCGGTCATTTCCGCATACAGGATGAGTTTCTTAACTCTTGGATCGCGCAATTGGGTGTAGATGTTTTCCAAGTTCTTCAGTCGGTTTGTCCAAAATGCTATTTCTGCATTTGGTTCCGGATATGCTCCATCGGCAAATGATATAAGTGGCGTCTGGACCAATATATTTCCGATAATGCTTGACCACTCAATGATACAAGCATCAATTGCAGCTTTCAGAGCTATGTCGCTCTCTACCGAGTATCCTTCTTCGTATCTGGCAATGGCCTGATAGATGATTTCAATATCATGCGGCATTGGCAACAAAGTGACTCCTTTAAGTGCTCCTTTGATCTAAGAAGATCCAATAAGATGATTTTAATAGTTGAAAAGTATTATAATTATGTTTTTTACCTGATACAGTTTACTGTTGAAGTTTAATATTTCCCTTTTAACATCTTCTTGCATAGTCAAAGGCCATTCGTGAATATTTCCGGGACAATTCACTAGTGGCGTAAAAATCTGCTCACATAAAACTGCAAGTTCTTCAACAGGCTTCCAAGAAATATCACCCACCAAGACGTTATCAAAAAAGTTGTCCATATTGACTTCGACGGAATGTTTCTTCAAGAAATAAGCGGTTTTTGATTTTGCTCCCGGTTTAAATACTGTATCCGGTACCAATGCACCCCCGGCATTAAGGCTTAGATATAATGACATTATATCATATTTTTCAAAAAATCCTTTTATTAATTTCTGCAAAATCAAATATTAATTCCATACTATTCTTAGTATTTGTTATAACTTACCTCATTGTCTTCAATTTGAATCATCTTATTCCACTTTTCCTGTTTAATCTTCATACTTCTTATGAGGTAGTTCATGAGAAATTCGATTCGTTCATCCCCATTGGGATCGTCCTCCTTTTTCTGACCCTCTTTGTCATTCTTCTTCTGATCTTTGTCTTTGTCTTCAGGCGATTCACCATCCGCTGAAGCTTTTCTACCTTCTTTATCATCTGCCATGTATTATTTCAATAAGATTCCAACACAATTCAATTCGATGGATTGGAATCCGAAAATGCGTGCCACTTTCTAGTGTCGAAAATGGCACTTGAACAAACAGCGGTTTGTGCTTCCTAGCAACACGCATTGCTAATCGATAGATTATCGGGACGCTAAACAGTTGCAAGGCTCTGTTTTCAGCTCATTTATTTTCCTACATTAATCTTCTTGTATACATTAATAATTACTCGGTGCAATAATGCAGTTGCGTATCAATTGGACTGCAGCGGTACGTGTAATCCTTCGCTTTAGATTAATGATTACAATCACAGGTATCCTCTATCAGCTAGACACAGAGGGTGTAATTAACCGTGGTACGAGCGTAATATGCCTAATTGGAAATTGTTTTCTAGATTGTTTCGCACCTGAAAAATCAATATGCTTAATCGCAAATTAATACTGGCTCCGAATTTATTTGAAGGATTTTTGCTTTGTCCTATAGATTATTATTCGGTTTTGGGTTATACCATATTGATTTAAAATACTTTACATTTAAATGCTCAATTATTTTAATAAATAGTATTAATTATCTGGGATTTGGGTAGAATATTATTGCAAATCCAATTGTTGCAAATGCGGTCTCAAAATTATTGCTGAATTGACATTATACAAAGTGTTGGTTTTATATGGGTTCTTCAATTAGTAAAACTATTGGATGTAGAGTTTCTTTTTTCTTTATTTATTTTATGATTAAGAGTTTTTTATTTTATTTCTATTTTGATCAATTCCTTGTATTTCGGAATTAAATTTTTTGATTACTTTAAAGGTAAATTTTGATTTTCCTAAATGTTTTTTCTGTAGATTATTCGCAAGCTGTCTGTAAAAAAAATATAAGAGAATTAAATGGATGGTACGGGTTCTAAAAAATATCTAAAATCCATCTTTATAAAACCAAATAATTGGTCTTTTATTTTTTTACGAAATGTTGAATTGCGAATATTTAATAAATCTCTATTACAAAAATGTAGCTCTCTGTTTTATTTTAAAATATCAATTTTAATTTTATAAATTATTCAGTGTAAACTTGAAATAGAATATAATTTTTAGCCAATAAAATATGCTTTTTCACTGAATATTTTTCAAAATTGGAAATTATTAAACGTTTTGGTAAGAAATATTTAATAACTTTCTTTATAAATATTTCATTTTAAATAGTTTTTTTTTTTTTATTTTTTCTTTAGTTTTTGGAAAGATTTTTCTTTCCACACTAATCTAGATTTTTTATTTATTTTTTTAACCATGTTTAGAAACTTATATTTAATAAGTTCCCACCGTTTCTAGTGAAAAGATATGGGATTGTGACCTTATTTATTTAATTATTATTCTTTTCTCTACTTATTAAAAATGTTAATTAATTTAACAGTTTTGAATTCTTTTGGAGGAGCTTTCAAGGGAAATCAGTAATATATTTTGCCACTTGGGGTATGAAAAAAAAATTGTTCCATCTGAAAGTTTGTTGATTTCCTTTTAGGCCAGTTTCTTAGGTTGTATATAATTCAAAGAAACAAAATACATAATATTTAATACAAATATTTTAAAAATTTGAACTAAAATGATATTTGATTGTGTTCTATTGCCTACACTTTTCGTTTTTTTTTTTTTACATAAATTACTCAATAATAAAAGAATTAAGAATAATTATTTAAATGTACTTTTAGAGAATGAAAATAAGAAAAACTTTTTTGTTTTTAAGATTTAATAACTTTTCAATAAATACTTTTTTTGTAGAATTATATATTTTCCTCGTCCATTTCACGATACTTATCAGAAATCTCTTTATGGTAATTTGTAAAGTTAGTTTTATTAATTAACATTAACTTATTTTTCTACAAAAACCTTTTTGGAAATTTAATAATTTTTAAATTGCTTTGAAATATAGTTAAATCACTAATTTAAAATAAAATAAGATTGAAAAAGGAACTAAAAAGAAAAACAAAGGAATCACTTGGCAACATTTAAACGTGGCCGAATTGAATCGAGTTAAATAGTTAAAGCCCCCGGTGTATTATTACAAAGCGCCGCTTTGTAATGCAGCACACTCGTATAGTTGAATATCGACTATCATTGGACTTATTGGTTCCTTATTAGTGAATTATGGATGATAATAAACGTTCGCTTGGACGGTTAATTAATAATCGAGTGCAATACGTCCACTGATCGCCGCAATATCAACCCCTAACATCCATATACAGGGTGCTTCAAAGCGCATCCCTAAAACCGCTCCCAACACCGAAAAACGCCTAAAGAACCTTAAAGGACCATTTAATTTGCCCTGAATTGCGGAAACGTTACATGCGGGACGCTTAAATAACTAATGGGGCCGATAATAAAATATTGTTTGCTCGTCGCAAATGCCGGTATGAGCTTTTCACTATCAGTACCGCAAACAAATATAATTTATATGCGGCGCGCGTGTAATGACGGCCTATTATAGCGGTGTTTTAATTATTTCTCGATGACCATCAAAGGTCGGAGGCGGCACTTGCATCTCTCTCTAACTCTCTCGCCCCGGCGGCGGCCGCCGATTAATCTCTAATTGATTGATGAAAACGATCGCTCGTTATCGTCCCCGTTATTATTGTATTTTTATTATGACTGCGGAAGAGCCGGCGAGTTTCAGTGAGTAAAGTACCGTGAGTTCTAAAACAGGTGCCTAATCGATGCTTAAATGCTCCCGAAGCGATAAAAACATTTTAGTCTGCTTCCTTTCGTCATAACAAATAGGGCAAAAAAGCGATCCGCGAGCAACACAATGGAGGGTACGTACTGTAACGTGTAACAAATACAATATTACGCATAAGTATATTGGTTCACGGAGATTTCCCTTTCGTTCTCAAAATGTGTGCTGTTTTTCTGTTTTTTTTTTTTCGTTCTTTTTTGTTCCTCCCCCGTTCGTTGGCCTCGTGATTGCTTTCCGAGTTTATTTGCCAAAAGCTATATGTGCATGCGATTGAATCGGCTGATTGATTCCTATACGATATTTGCCTAGATTTGCGTAAAATTGACCGAAAATGTTGTTTTTATTATATATTATGCTTTGTTCGCCCGTCGCTCGGGGTTTCGTTGTTCGCTTTGCATACGAATTGCTTGCTGTTTATATACTTTTCGCTACTCTTATATTAAGAGAATAAACATTTGCTATTTATAAGCTACTTCCGGAGTTTCTCTTTGTTGAAACTTTATTAAAAAGATCGCCATTAATTTTTCATTGTACAGGGTGCGCTAGCAGCTAGCAGCGGCCACTCGAAATATTGTGCCTAGGTTTGTTTAAGAATATTAATTATTTGTTTTTTACCTTATTGCTTAATCTAAAAGACCAGAAAGGGAAGATGATGGAAAATTTTCAGTTAAATTTTTTTAATAGAAATTTATTTTATTTCTAAGTAATTTTAAAGAACTTCTTAAAAAAAGTTTTAATAATAAATCACAGTATAGGCGACTAATGAATCATTAAAAAAATATTTTTTTGCTAATTACAAAAACGACCTCTTTAAACATTAAAATTAAATTAAATACTGATATGTTGATTCCCTGTATAACTATTTAATGATGACATCGTTTTTAAGTCATGGCAAACATGAAGATCAAAAAGATATTAATTTATCACAAAGACGTTTCTATAATTTTCCAGAATATTTTTAGTTCTTGTACCAATAGAATTAATTTCAACTTCTTAAAATTGATTTGACCGGATATTGTTTTTTTATTATATGTATTATTTTGAATTTTTTTAAACAAAACAAGTAATAGAAAAAACCTATTTTTTGACATTATATTTTAATTTATTTCTAGTTATTTCTATAAATAAGTTAAGTTAAGCCTATGCTTAACAAAAAATTACCAGTTTTTCAGAGATTAATTTTGTAGAATTGATAAGTGAAAGGATCTAACTAACTAAGTAAGTAATAAAATATTATTGTTATTTAGAAAAAATAGATAATTATGTCCCAAAAAATTGGGAAAATAAAGTTTTGGGATGAAAAATTCAGGAAATCATATACGTGCGCTCCCTAATAACAATAGGTTAAAGTTTTATAACTTTTTTTACAAGTTAAAAAGTTTTCGAATAGAATATTTTTTTCCAAGGGACACCTTAATCTCAAATATTACCAGAATACATTAAAATAATGAACTTTTTAAAAGTTTAATATACTATAAACTGTAAATTCGTCAATTTAAAAACAAATTTATATCAATTTGGTTATTATTTTATTTATTAAACCCCTTATATAAATTTAAATTATTTAAATTTGTAGTCCTTATTGGGACTTACATTAAAACGAAATCGAAATTTTAATATCAATATTAATAAGGATCAATTTTTTTTGTCCTTTCGGTGGTACTTTAGTTCGTTAGAGTTAGATGAAAAATTTTACTTGTAATTTTTCAAGAAAAAAAACACTTATTTGACAAGTTTTCATTATTACAAAAATGCGTCTTTGCAAAAACTTCTCATAAAAAAAAATAATAATAAAGACAGAAATAAAACAGATGTATTTTACATAGAAAATAAAAAAACGGCAAAACAATCATAAATGATTTTACTATACCATACAAGTGACAAATTTAAAATTTAAATTGAAGTCTTAGGTCATCGCAAATAAAAAAAAAGGAAAATAACGAAAGTATAACGCTTCCGGATCCCAAAGGGTACCGAGGGCTAATAAATTTTACATGCGTCCCCAATACGCGTGTATCTTTGATTCCACGTAGTTTCTATGCAATAAATGCAAAGTTTACCCTCTGCCAGTCCGCATGTACCCATCTTTAAATGTATGTGACACATTTTTTTTGCGTAAACGTGAACACACACACATGCATCCACCCACACAGGGAAGGGAACAGTGAAAGAGAAACCCGTAGGTATAGGTTGGCACGCAGAGACATTTAGCTATGGAAATATATTTTTCATACGTTCGCGTAAAAGCCTTTCAGGGCAATAAACACTGATAAAATGGGACTAGGAAAAGGTGACGGGCCGTTACGAAATTTATTATTGAATTATGTCCATATCCTACCTGTGCCCCGCATAAAAATCCCTGCAAATTGTATTCCCGGGAAAGATCCTTAAAGTTTTTTCCGATACCATGCCAGTAATATTGCATAATTTAAATACATACATTCATACCTATATCTTTTTACCTTACCTATATCTAAATGCTTTCTCGTTTAGTTTCTTGCTTCGGCTTAAAAGTATCAAACTTTTTTTTGCAATTTTTATTGATGTTTTTTTTTTTGTTTGAATAAAACTGTTTGTGGTTTGGCTGTAATAAAATGAGGCATTTTTTTAATAAAGGAAATTGATTTTTTAAGAAACAATAATTATTTGCTAATTGGTTTTTCAAGCAAAATATCCTAAAAATAAAAGTTTCATTCATAAAACGGTATAAACTTTTTATGCTGTTTTTTATGGTTTCAATGTTGTTATTACTGATTAATCTACGATTATAAGATTTAAAAAATTCAGTACAAAGCTTTTTTAACCATTTTTATTTTTATTTTTAAATTATCAGATTACTTGTAATGGACTTCTTAAAATTTCTTTCACTTAATAAATAACAGTAGACGCGATTAAATGATTTTAGTTGATATTGTAACTTATAATAATTATTATTAAATTATACGAGTATTTGCTCGTTACCTGTTTAATTAAATTTTATTAGTTCAAATATTAATTAAGATTCAAAGTTATAATTAAATATTTTTCAAAAATTTAATCAATCGTTTTTAATGAAGTTATCTAAGTGCAAAAATAGTTTTTAAGCCAAATATTCTAAAAATAAAAGTTTAATTCATGAAAAATTATATTAATTTTTTATGGCGATTTTTATGGTTTCAAATTTCAATGTTGTTGTTATTAATTAATCTGCGATTAAAAGATAAAAAATTTACAATCCAAAGTTTTTTAACAGAAATTTATTATTTGTTATTATAAAGTACAAATAATGAACTTCTTAAAAAGTTCTTTTACTTTAAAAATTATAGTAAATGAGATTAATAGATTTTAAAACCTAATTTTAATTCATACAGAAGTTTAAAAATTATATTTGCTTTTTGCCTGATTAATTATATTTCATTAGCTCAAATATTAATTAAGATCCAAAATTATATCAATCATTTTTAATGAAGTTATATAAAAGCTTAAATAGTTTTTAAGCCAAATATCCTAAAAATTGTAGTTTAATACATGAAAAACGGAATAAATTTTCGATGCAATTTTGATGCAGTTTTTTATGGTTTCAATGTTGTTATTATCGATTAATCTGCGATTAAAAGGTTTTAGCTGATGTTGTAACTGATAATAGTTATTATCGAAAAAGGTAATTTTTATTCGTACATTAATTTGAATGTTTGATTTGCTTTTTGTCCAATAAATAAAATTACATTAATTAAAACATTTATTAGGATTCCAAATTACATTTAATTATTTTTGGAAAAATGTTGTCTAACGTTTTTAATGAAATTATTTAAATTTAAAAAAAAAGTAGTTTCTTAAAGAAAAGTTTCATAAAAGTGTACTAAAGAACTTTTCCTATAATTGAGAAGTTTCTCAATTTTATTGAAGTTTAGAGTCCTTTAATGATTATTGCCACAGTTAAAAGTATATCTATAAAAGTGTAAAATAATTACTGGCAATCCGTCATTCGCTAAAAAAAATCAATTAAAGAAATTTCTTTTTAATTTTTTGGTACTTCGAAGTGAATCTTGAAATTTAATTGATTTTTCTCCCTGTTTTTTCTTTACTAAGGAAAACTGCAATGGATTTTTAGAAATCTTAGATCGTATAATTTGCTGCATTAATTACGATTAAAAATATTTTTAGAGAATAAAAAAATAAATTCTAAAAAGGCTTTTTGGTACAAAATATTCAGCGAAAATTTTTAAAACATAGAAAAAGTGGTTCAATATTATATTAATCATCAATTATTGCATAAATTTTAAAAGCACTGTTGCTTTTGTATTTAGTTTTTGACTTTAAATAAGACTTTTAAAATTTTATTTTTCTCAATTCTTCTCAAGGCTCAAAGTTGATTATTGTCACTGTTGAAACTGTTTAAAAAATAACTAGCAGTAAGTAACTAATCAGCTACTTATATAAAAAAAAAACAATCTTGCTAAAGGAAAAAAAAATTCTTTATCGAAAGTGGATTTCGTTATATTTCGTTGCATTGTGGTAGTGGTTTTCCACCGTCAAACTTTACCTATTTCGCCTTAATTAAATGCATCCGACTTAAAAAAAATCTGCTTTTATTATTTATAATAGTATTTTTTAAACTTTTTTAACGAAGCAAGAAGAAAAGGCGGTATTATTATTATAATTTATTATGTAAAAGCCAGTTTTTAATTTTCATGACAATTTTTAAATATTTTTAATTCACCCTATTCATGTCTTGACATATTTATTTAAAAACATGTAAATAAATTTAAAAAAGATATCTTAACTGGCAATCAAAAAAAATACGTTATATTTTCAGCAAGTTCAAAGTGGATCTTGATATTTGGATGCCTTCTAGCAGTGATTTTTCTCGGCCAAGGAGACTGCAAAGCCATCGACAACTTATTGGATTACCTGGAATCAATGGAAATGGATCCGATTGATCAATGCATCATGGGCTGTAATCGCTGCTACGAAAACGAAATTCTGAAAGATTGCGCCAATGATTGTCTCCTCTATATGGGCAGCATCCCTAAAATTTGGCGCGTCTGCAAATATTTCGCGCCGCAAGCAATCGAAGCCGAATGATTAACTTAAAAAACTTTATTCAAAAAGAAAAATAATAATAAAAGGAAGAATTAACTTTTAAGAGTTATTATATACAATGTTGGTCACATGGTCACATTATTTGCACTTTTAAAATATCTTATATTACTTAATATATAAGTACAACAATGCTTTTCTGAACTAAGTATACAATTAAAAAGTAAAAACAAATCTCTTTTTTTTAAATTCCAAACTTTATTCAGCCTTTGTTTTTGTCTTGGGTTTTTTTAACTTTTTCAAACCATCCAAGTTGCCTTTCAGTAAATTACTATAAGCTAATTGAAACTTATTTATGTCCTTCTGGTGAATTACAGTGGAGATCTTTTTTGTTCTTGATGTTGCTCTAATTAAACACATGTATTCTGATGGTTCTGGCAGTGGAGGCTTTCCCTCTCTGGGAGCAGGTCTATCATGTCCATCATCTTTAATAATTATTATTGTAAATCAAAAATATTGTTTCATTAATGTTACTTACATCTTTTTAAAGTCATACTGACTGAACCAGTTGTTCTGGCCTTTTGAAACAACTTTGTTAACTCCGATAGGAACTAAAAATGCAAGTAGTTTTCAAAGGGACTGCAAAAGCTATTAAATTTCTAGATTAACTTACTGCTTCGTTCTCCAGTAACACCATAGCTTCTGAAAATTATCTGTGGCTGATTAGTTTTATTCAAAAAACTAATGAAAACGTGTTTTGCAAAGATTTCCTTTATTTATCACCACGTAGAAGTGAACACGTCAAAATTTTTGACAGTTCAGATATACCAACTGTGGCAACTAAAACTACCAGATTAATTGTAAAAACTTTTTTTTTTATTATTTAATAGCAAAAATATCCTTATCAATAGCATGTAATGTTTATTCAGAATATTTTGCAATATTAAACTTTAAAGTAAATTAAAGAAATTCGATGCAAATAGCTTAGCAAGCATTTAATTTTCAAATAAAAATAAAATCTAATTTGCGCGCGCACAGTAACTGCGCGTCTCCAGTGTGCACCAAACAGCGGTCCCGTTGTGGTGGCCCAACTGAAATCAGATGTTTTTTGTTGTCGACACAGTGCAAGTGTTTCAAATAAAGATTTGTTTTTATTATTTAGACAAAGCATCATTAGAATATTTAATTTGTAAATACTAGTGTTATCGGACTTGTAGTCTAGTCGGACTCTCTTGGGTGCCCATCAAAATGTAACATTCTGTAATCATGGCTGAAGAAAGGGTTTTCGCATCGTTCCAATGCCAGAGATGTTTGTCACCGTTACTTCTCGACAATTCTTTTAATTCAATAGGGGAACATACTTTAGCCGAATTATCACGTAAGCAAATGCTCAAATACATGTGGCAAACTATAATCCGTTCAATGTACTGCAGTGCCTATTAACTCAACTCCTGATGATGATATTGAATCTCAAGCAACTAGTTACGATAATTACATTCATCCATGTGGGCTATCTGATTCAGGCACAGGGGCTAATGGCTTCATGCTTATACAAGCAGACAATGACATTGAGCCCCAAGGCAAACAATTAGAGGTAATGCCCTGGAAGCAGGTAAAGAAGGTAAAGTTAAGCATAGAGAATTGCATTTCTGGGTATTTTCAGGTAAATGCTTCTCTGTTTGATGTTATCACTGGCAATTCAAACATTGATCACCCATTATGCAGTGAATGCACTGACACATTACTGGAGTTGCTGGAGCAGGAGCTCCAGTTGGCTGAGATAGATTACAGGGACTATCTGGAGTACTTGAAGAAGCTGGAACAGGATACGTCAGAACCGCAGCTTGCAGACTTGCAAAATCAGTTCCAAGAGCTGGAGGCAGAGGAGCAGAAACTTAAGAAGGAACTTGAAGAACTCAAGGAGGAGAAACTGGCCACGTTGCAGGCCATCAAGGAGCAGGAGGAAAAAGGACAGAGACTTTCTATGGAAGAGGAACGTTATTACAAAGAGTACACTCGGTATCGCGTTGACTACATGAACTATGAGGACGAGTACAAGAGTCTTGATACGCAATTGAAGTACACGGAGAAGCAACTGGATAAGCTGAACAAGACCAACGTCTTCAACGCCACCTTTCACATCTGGCACTCTGGCCATTTCGGGACCATCAACAACTTCCGACTGGGCCGATTGCCCACGTCGCAAGTGGAATGGTCCGAAATAAATGCTGCGTGGGGTCAGACGGCTCTGCTGCTGTCCGCTTTGGCTCGCAAGATCAATTTGACATTCGACAAGTATCGCTTGGTGCCCTACGGCAATCACTCGTACATCGAGGTGATTAACGAGAAGAAGGAGCTGCCGCTTTACGGCATGGGAGGCGTGCGGTTCTTGTGGGATCCCAAGTTCGATTCCGGAATGGCCGCATTCCTGGACTGCCTGCGCCAGTTCCAGGATAAGGTCACGTCCGAAAAGGGCGACAAAGATTTCTCCTTGCCATATCGCATGAAAAATGGTAAAATCGAGGATAAGCAAACCACGTACTCCATAAAGTATGTTCTATTTTTACTTTTTTCATATTAATCTTACATTTTTATTGTTTTTTTGTTTATTTTTTAGGATCCAGTTGAATTCGGAGGAGCAGTGGACGAAGGCCCTCAAGTTCATGCTAACGAACTTGAAGTGGTGTCTGGCTTGGGTGTCGTCTCAGTTCAACAAAGACGAAACGGTTACCAATTAGTAGACGAATTAATGCTGAATGTTCTTATTAAGTGGGTGAGTGTTTTATTAATATAGTAATAATAAGCGAAACAGATTAAAGTAAAAATACATGCATCGTATTTCTTGTGATGATAACTACTATTAAAGAATAATCATAGTTTTAAATTGAAAGACGCTCGATTTCCTTTCGTATCTTTTTTATTGAACACTCAAATGGCAATGATTTCTGCGGAAACATTTACGTATTCTTTGCAGGTCACATTGATTCGCGCATAATTGCCTCCGGAATAACCTTTGACGAGTCTTTCGGGATTCATGATAGTGCAACCGTTGATTTTCTGCAATCAAAAATTTCCAATTTTTCATTTTGTTTGTTATAGTGTGACGTTTTATGCGTTTCTGCAGACCTGTCGCTTTCTCAAAATGTGCTGATTTTTGTATTTGTTTCTTATTTGCTCTTTAGTTTTTATGAGATATTGAATTTAATAAATTTCCGGTTTTGCGGAAACTACCAAAAAGGCAATTCAATAGTTACTGCAGTTCCTAATTAGGTGTTTTTAAGGTCTTAAGAAATTTTCGATATAATAGTGATGGTTAAAAAATCTTTCGGTTTTAAAAAACATTTTTATGGTGGTCCGTGTTTTTAGCTTTTAAACAAAAAAGAATCACTAAGCTACCTAATAAGGAACTTTGCAAATAACGAAAATGTATTAAATTTAATATTTTTAAAACAAAATGGAATACAGAGGTGGGATTTTTAGGAATTTAAAGCATTATTTTCATAATAAGAATAAAAATTAAATCAGTAATTTCAAAAAAGTATAATGGCAGGTCTGCAAAAACCAATAATTGAAATGTCCTAAAAGTTAAACTCTTAACTCTTGCAAAGCACTGTACCTTTGCGAAATGCTTGAAATTAGATGGAACAATCAGTAAGTGCGGCGACGTTTCCATCAATCCGTACTTGTCCATCAGCTCGTGGTCAATGGGAAGTTGCGCCGATTGCAACGGAAAGAAACTCAATTGGTTCAGCAAATGTTTGCTTAAGTTTGACATGCGGTCGGAGGCGGCTGCAGGATACGTGATTTCTTCCTTTGCCAGGGCAAATATTGGGTCGACCGTCGTGACGCCGATAACGAAACCGTTTACATTCAATGTACACGGATCAGACACGCACAATAAATTCGGGTAGGATAGAGTGGTTTCGTATGGCGGTGTCGGGAAAACTGCGAAATGAAACGCGTCGCCCGCATTTGCAACGAGCACCACTTGAGTGTTCAGTCTGAAAGACAAAGTGGCAAAAAGTTGTAACAGCCATCTAGGCAGAAACTCGCGTTTTCTTACCCTTGCAGCGGCGTCATTATGCTTTCCAGGAGATTTTCAAAGAACACGTCGTAGTCTTCGGTCAAGGACGCAACGCTTTCATGCTCGGCATCTAGAAATGGTCCCGTGAGCAACAAAATGTCCGGCTGTTCCGAAACTACTATCTGCAAAAGTTCTTGCAACGGTTCGTAGCGTAAATTGTTCTGAATTGTGAAAGGTCCGCAAGCCACGACGATTTGCAGAGGTTCTATTATTGTATAAATGTAATTTAGAATTATTTTCTTAGTTTTTTTTTGTGATTTCTTTAAAATTTACCTAATTTTAAGCTTTGAATAGGAGATACGAAACCGTCCGAGTGAATATTGGTAACATTAATAGTGCCTTTGACCATTTTCCCCTGAATGATAACATTTTGGTTGGGAAACAGCGAGTAAGCGGGCAATTTTGATAAATTCAACGGTACTCTTTCGCCCTTCGCGTAATCGCTAAACGGTAACTCTAAAAGGGCAGACTTATCGTTAAGTTTTCCTTCTCCTTCGCACACAATGCGTCCGTAAAAAGTGTCCTGCAAGTAAAAAGCTGCACAAATTGTTTGATTTTACGAAAGGTACCGCTTACTTCTAGCGAGTCTCTTGTAAAATGATCCGGCAAAACTACGCTATACTTTTTGGCAATCATTTGCACTGTTTTTTCTGTAATTGAAGCCAAGTGCTGTCTTTGCTTTTTCAATGGACAAAACATTTGCATGGTACTGTGACTCATGCCATTTGATACTTGTAAACAAACGGGCTTTTTGCTGGGCTGGTAAATGGGTTTCTGTCCCAGTGTGAACACCACCTTTCCAGCACCTTTTCTTTGCGAAAACTCACCAACCTGGGAACTGTTTGGAATCTTTAATAAACTACTAAAAAAAAGGAAAAACTAAAAGTGCAACTTACACAGTTAATGGCTGCGAACACTCATCATGAATTACTTCTACATGTGTCTCAGTCTGTAAACAAGAGAAAAAGAGTAAATGCAATCACCATTAGTACATTTCACATGGCAGATTTCGATGAGGAATGAAATCAAGCAATTGAACAGACGAGTAAGGATCTAGTCATGCTCTGAACATCCATAACTAGACCTTACTAGTCTACCCAAAGAACTTTTTTACTTGCAAAATGAAATGAAGCCATTCAACTGATAGTTAATGAGTGTGGATCTAGTCACGATTTCAAATGTAACGGGCACTAAATCCAAACTCATTCACAAGCGGTTGAAAAGAAAGGAAAAAAAAACGCATGGACGCGGATTAAAACAAAGAGTTTTGTTGTTGATTGAAACGGACGCGTTGCAATGCCAGACACCAGCACTTAATAATAATAATCTCGAAACAAACAACGCGTTTGCTGCTGACTAAGAAAGAACGCTTAATCTTGGCTTTCGGTTGCTTTATAATAGTGGAAGCGTAATTTTGCGAATTGGCTAGGGGACGCAACAGGTGTTTACGGCGGTCTCCGTTGGCAAATCACGGCACTCTCACTACGAAGCTACGAATCGCGTCGATTTGCACGAATTCCGAGGGGCTCTCGACGCGAATTCGAATCGAAAAACGTTGAACGGTCGTTGCGAAGCGTCTTGAGCGTCAACAAAGCACAGAAATGGCGGCGACGACTCTTGAAAGAAGCAAGAGAAGAACATAATAAGCCTAAGCGAGCGTCGAGAAACCTTGAAAATGTTCTCAGAACTTGCAGTCTGCGCGCATGTGCCTTCACGAGCACGTTCATTGTGTGTCGCTTCGCGTATCGCCCTATCTTGCTCTAAAACGGCGCGTCGCCAGCGGTACGAAAAGAGTGCGCTGCAATTTGCAAACGCAGCTTTGACAAACAGCATCCTCTTTTGAACAAAGAAACGGCCAAAACGGTCCGATCTTGTGGGAACCGCAATTGAGAAACTAAATGTTAAAACTGTAAAACTTACGTTTACTTTCGGCGTCTTTGGCGATTGATATGTTGATGAATCTTTATTGCTATGCAATTCATTAAGAATAATATACTAATATGCTTTAATTTTAAGATTTTTTTTGCAATATTGAAAAGGATACAATTTTGTTTTCTTTGGTGTTTTTGCAGTGGAGGCTGATGGAGTTTTGGAAAGTTCCTTCCTCTCCATTAACTCCAAGCCTTCCAATGAGGGTGCCGCATTTTTCAAATTTGATATTGTAAATGCTGCCCATCTATCCACCAAGTCTTCCTCGTTTATATTATACGTTGCGCACAATTCAAAGCCTTTAGGAATTCAAAATTAGAATAAATAATTCTCAAATATAACCTTACATTTGGCCAAAACCGAATCTTCGGGTGTTAATCCTATGAACTGGAAATTTTCCAGTAACGTTTCTACACTATAATTAGCCATATTAATTGTTCTGCTACTATCACTAATAATAATTTGAAAACAACAATTTTTATTTACTTAATTGAAGAAACAACACCAAGCTCTGCAATTACAAAATCGCGGGCTTTTTACTTTAGTCAATATCCCCACCGCAAAAACAGTGCTTCTACAGTAATTACAGAAAATAATTTCTTACTTTAATTTAAAAATTATAGAGGGCACAACATTTAACTTTTTTATTTCTTTGTAACTCCTCAAGAACAGAAGGAATTTCTTTACATAATTCATCTTGATTCATGGAAAAATTACTATCAGCCCATTTTAATTTAAGCTTATTCATCACTAAACCCATCAGTTTTCCAACTGGAACTTCATTATCTTTAAGTATTTTCCCATTGATGGGAAATTTCGGTAGTTGCCACTGCGAAAACTCTTCCAGATACGACGAATTTTGGTATTTCAGCAGTTCAACAGTGTAGTCATAAGCATGCTTATTGGGACTAGTAAGCACCAGCATTTTATACAGATGAAGCGGACGCGTATTGTCTAAATTGGTTGTTTCTCTGTTATTTATCAAAAACAACATGAGATCTCTTTCATATGATGAAAACTTCAATCTTGCATGTAATTTCAAAGCCTCCTCTTCGCAGTTTAGAAGGCTGCTTAACAGTGTCATTGGATTAATTTGATTTGAATTATTTTCTTTGATTAGTGAACCCACTCTGAGCATTTCTTCAATGTTACAGTTGTTGGGAAGGCCTGAAATACATTCAAATAAATATAATACTGTAATAAATAAAGCAAAAGTACTTTTTTTTACCTATGTAAGGTCCGCAACCACATTCTATAATCTTCTTCAATAAGTCAGGAGCAAAATTGCCTTCAATGATTTTCTTCAGTTCCATCCAAATGCGCTCTCCGGATATCCTATCAAGTCCGGAAACGTTCTCTTTAATTGCCGCAATGGTAACTTCGTCGTGATTATCCGGCTCTGTGCAAATGCGTCCATAAAATCTAAAGTAGCGTAGAATTCTAAGAAAGTCTTCTTGGATTCGGCTCTCGGCGTTTCCAACAAACACTACGCGCTTATTCTGGAGATCTTCGTATCCATAGAAGTAGTCGTAGACTTGTCCATCTAATCCTAGTTATTTTTCAAATTTTGAAAACAAATTAAAAGGCAAAAACCAAAAGTTTACAAACCCAAAAACATTGAATTAATTGTCAAGTCCCTTCTATTGGCATCCAGAAGCCAATCAGTGGTGAATTGAACTTCAGCATGTCTGCCATCAGTAGCCACGTCGATTCTTAAAGTGGTCACTTCGAAATTTTCCTTGTCGTTAATCCTAGGAGTGATTGTACCATGTTTTTCACCATTTGCATTGATCAATCTAATGTTTTCCTTTGTAAACATTTCTTTCATTTGCGTGGGCGTTGCAGTGGTCGCAAAGTCTAGATCTTTCGGCTTGATTCCGCTTAGTAAATCCCTTACAGCGCCTCCAGCAATTCTTATTTCGAAACCATATTGCTCAAACAGCCCTGAAAGGCTTTGCAGTTCTTCTGTGAAGAGTGATTTGAAATTATCGGAATCCAGTTTGAATATAGCAGGATTCTCTCTGTGTTTCGGGGCCATTTTTCGGTATTTTTCTAATAGATTTTCAAATTGAAGCTGAAATTCCGTTAAATTTATTATTGGAAATGATGGAAGATGATGAAAACAAGTGAAATTTACCTGGTGCAGGTGTCTTGTAAAATGTTTCTGGGTTGCTTTTGCCAATAAACGAACAATTAGCATTGTTTGCTAAAATTCATCGACTTTTTCTTTTTATCAGTGTTTTGAGCTTTTTTTATTTAAAAAATATTTATTTAAAAAAATTATTCCGCTGTACTCACGAGATAAGTTTTGCTTTTAGGTTATGTCCTATGAGAACTTTTTCAAATTTTTGCTTGATCTAATTGAGTTTCGTGAATGAAATTCAGAAATAATTATTTCAAGTTAGTTAAGGAAATAAATTTAAAAAGTTATATAAAAAGTTGAGCTTTATTGATAATTTGTTTGAAATTTTTATTAGTTTAGTAGCAGTATGTCAATAATTTAGTGATAAATCAAAATTACCAAAAGTTGGTTTGTCAATTTTGGTCAATGTCAATTAATTGTTGACAGTGGAAATCGGAAAAACAAAAAAGGCATATTAATTAAAATTAGCCAGTAAATTGTTGACTTGTGTCCATTTGTGAATTTCAGTGTAGTTTCAGGAAGAAAATGATAATGAGCTCATTATTGCGATCTGGATTATCATCTGGTTCCCCTTTGAGGGTGTAAGTAAAACTAAATTATGTAATGAACCCTATCACAATTTATTGTTCTAGTTTGGCATCATCTTTATCAACATCATCTGCAATCAAACAGGCTGCAGACAAGGATTTCAAGCTAGTCAGCAATGTGGAAGCCTTTAATCTGGATCAGGAGCTTATCCATCAGAAGGAAACCAAAACAATAGCCATTTCGGAACCAGTAAGCAATTTTCTTTACAAGGAAACAACGAAATTTGATTTTCTAAATGTTCCAGAGCAACGTTGGAATTGTTTCGGGTGTTCCTGAAGAACACATCAAAACTAGAACTTGCAGGATCTATGAGCCAGTGAAAAATAGCATGCAGAGTGGTACCAACAACATAGGCCACTGGGAAATCGAGTTCGATAATCGCGAACGCTGGGAGAATCCCCTAATGGGCTGGTGCTCCACTGGGGACCCTTTGTCCAATATGAAAATTCAATTCACTTGCGCTGACGAAGCCATTGCTTACTGCAAAAAGTACGGCTACAAGTACTTTGTTGATTCAACTACTCAGAAACTACCAAATGCTAAGTCTTATTCTTTGAATTTTCATTGGAATAGAAGAACAAGAACTTCCACTAAATAAATTACTAGATATTTATAGCATTGCTTCTTCAGTGATTTATTGGAGCTCTGTAAATAAGTAGGACTAATAAAAAGTTTATTCAACTAGCTTTTCCAATGAATTCATTGCATGCAAGGGACATTTAAAATTGTTTTCTGTTTTAAGTCACTTGCCAAAAAAAGTGTCCTTTTGTGTAAGCTGTTTCTGATCTCTTTGGGAAATTTCGGTCAATAAAAAGTTAAAAATAGGATGGCGATTGCCAAATTTGGTAAAAATTGGTCAAGTTTTGGGCTAATGAGTAATCTTTTTTTTTTTAAGAGACAAGAGGGAGATTTAGAAAAAAATAATCAGTCAATTTGATGGAACTTATTATTATTTTTGGAGCTTATAAATAAAATAAAAAACTTAGTTTAAAGTATGAAGGTAGGTTTTCCCTTTTGGAATGTAGCTGTTTGGAATTCCTAAACACTTATTTAGTTTTTAATTACCGAGCGTATTACGCATTTTATTTCTATTTATCTTTCTTAATTTATTTTCTCAATATATTGTCCTCTTTGTTGTTACGTTTTTATTTAGATTCGGACTATTGCATTGCAATAATACTGATTTCTTAATTAGTTTTTTGTTTTGTTTGAAACTTTCATTGCATTTCAATAATTAGTTTATTAGTTGGGGTTGTTTTTATTACCTTTAATAAGTTTGAATTGTTTTGTATATGTTTCAAAGAGTTTTAATGGTTAATTTAATAGTTGGGGTTGTTTTTAATTCTGTCCATTGAGTTTTAGTAATTAATAATAATAATAATAAACATCTTTACGTCCATCGACCAGAGGTCTTCCTGCCAATTTTAGTAATTATTTTATTAGTTTTATTATTATTTTCTCCTGGCAATCCTTCGTATGCTGCGCTTGTAGTCCTCACTAGTTGGACAACAGAAATTCCATTGTTACTCTGCTTTTTAGTTGTTTTTTAGAGAGTTTTTCATTACTTTTTCAGTTGATTTTTAGTTTAAAATAAATATTCATAAAATAATTTGATAAGTATATATTTTTTGTGTTGGTTTTTATTCAGTTTTACTTATTAAATTCGTTTTTAAAAGTTTCTTTAACTTGGAAGTTTATTTTGTAATGTTTTTTTTTAATTTACTTTTCTGGCGTGTTGTTTTTAAGTTAGATTTATTTATGAAACAATTATTATAAATAAAAGTATAATTTGCCTTTA